>OY751560.1:725750-918250 GCA_963572285.1 Caenorhabditis drosophilae | reverse complement strand
GAAAACTTGCCAGGCCTCAATTTTTGAAAGGCCTATTTTTACTCCAGAAAACTTGCCAGGCCTCAATTTTTGAAAGACCAATTCTTACTCCAGAAAACTTGCCAGGCCTCAATTTTTGAAAGACCAATTCTTACTCCAGAAAACTTGCCAGGCCTCAATTTTTGAAAGGCCTATTTTTACTCCAGAAAACTTGCCAGGCCTCAATTTTTGAAAGACCAATTCTTACTCCAGAAAACTTGTCAGGCCTTAATTTATGAAAGGCCTATTTTTATTCCAGAAAACTTGCCAGGCCTTAATTTTTGAAAGGCCTATTTTTACTCCAGAAAACTTGCCAGGCCTCAATTTTTGAAAGACCAATTCTTACTCCAGAAAACTTGCCAGGCCTCAATTTTTGAAAAGCCTATTTTTACTCCAGAAAACTTGCCAGGCCTCAATTTATGAAAGGCCTATTTTTACTCCAGAAAACTTGCCAGGCCTCAATTTTTGAAAGACCAATTCTTACTCCAGAAAACTTGCCAGGCCTCAATTTTTGAAAGGCCTATTTTTACTCCAGAAAACTTGCCAGGCCTTAATTTTTGAAAGGCCTATTTTTACTCCAGAAAACTTGCCAGGCCTCAATTTTTGAAAGACCAATTCTTACTCCAGAAAACTTGCCAGGCCTCAATTTTTGAAAAGCCTATTTTTACTCCAGAAAACTTGCCAGGCCTCAATTTATGAAAGGCCTATTTTTACTCCAGAAAACTTGCCAGGCCTCAATTTTTGAAAGGCCTATTTTTACTCCAGAAAACTTGCCAGGCCTCAATTTTTGAAAGACCAATTCTTACTCCAGAAAACTTGCCAGGCCTCAATTTTTGAAAGACCAATTCTTACTCCAGAAAACTTGCCAGGCCTCAATTTTTGAAAGGCCTATTTTTACTCCAGAAAACTTGCCAGGCCTCAATTTTTGAAAGACCAATTCTTACTCCAGAAAACTTGTCAGGCCTTAATTTATGAAAGGCCTATTTTTATTCCAGAAAACTTGCCAGGCCTTAATTTATGAAAGGCCTATTTTTATTCCAGAAAACTTGCCAGGCCTTAATTTATGAAAGGCCTATTTTTACTCCAGAAAACTTGCCAGGCCTTAATTTATGAAAGGCCTATTTTTACTCCAGAAAACTTGCCAGGCCTTAATTTATGAAATGCCTATTTTTTCTCCAGAAAACTTGCCAGGCCTTAATTTATGAAAGGCCTATTTTTACTCCAGAAAACTTGTCAGGCCTTAATTTGTGAAAGGCCTATTTTTACTCCAGAAAACTTGTCAGGCCTTAATTTATGAAAGGCCTATTTTTATTCCAGAAAACTTGCCAGGCCTTAATCTGTGAAAAGCTCCAATTTTCGAAATCCTCACACCTAAAATTAGCTAGAATTCATCGCTCCGCCAGCTCTGGTAAAAAGTGAGCAAAACACTGCTGCTCTTTTATCTCTCTCGCTTCCTCTCTCTCTCTCTCTCTCTCTCTCTCTTTTTTTTCCTTCACCAGCACTTTTTTTTTTGGCTGCTATGGAAATGATATTCACGTCTCGAGCTTCTTTCTCATCGACGCCTTTCTTCACCTTCGCCGCCTCTTCCTCCTCTTCCTTCTCCTCGCTTTTTCCAGATGAAAATCAATCAATTGACGCCTAAATGTCAGGATGGAATTCGTGATGCTTGTGAGAGTCTCAAGAATTCTTGTGAATCAAGGTGTGGATGAGGCTTTTCCCCTCTTTTTTTTTTTTTTTTGCTTTGTTGGCTCATTTTTTGATGTTTTTTTTTGTTTGGCTCTTTTTCAGTGCTCTTCTTCACAATTCATCGCTTCGTGATGAATATGAAAGTGAATTTGGTCGAATGATTTATACAATTTCGATTCTTCTCATGTTTTCGTTTGTCATCATTTTATTGATGATTCGATCGATAAAAAGGACTCATTCGACAGTTGAAATGGATGCTTTGCTTGATGCCATGCGATTCCGTGAAGAATTGGATATTCGTGATCGACAACGGAGGCGATTATTGAAAGCCAAGACTAAAGTTTTTTTCTCTCTCTCTCTCCCTCTCTCTCCCTCTCTCTCTCTCTCTCTCTCTCTCTCTCTCTCTCTCTCTCTCTCTCTCTCTCTCTCTCTCTCTCTCTCTCTCTGTTTCTTCTGCTCTCGGCTTCTTGGATTAATTATTTTTCTCGTCAAAAAAGATTATCCTCCTTCTCCCAAATCTCCTTTTATTCTCTTTTTTTTTAAAGCGTGTTAGGACCTACGAAATGTGTGTGCTCCTTTAAATTAGGAAAAAACATTGTTTCAAATGTGCCATTTTACTACTCAAAAAAATTGTGATCGATTATTGTAAGCGCGTCGAGACCAAAAAAACAACAAATATTGATGTCCCTTTAAGTCACAAAACTTGCCGATTGAACCCCCATTTATAGGTGACCGCCTGGCTCAATCGAGCCCAACAACAACAACAAAACGGCGAGCCAATATCATCGTCGAATCATCAGAACCATTCGACGAGTCGACGAAACGCTGGCGACCGACACTCATCACAACCCGCACCGATGCCGAACGTTCATCGTCAAAAAACCCAGTACAGCATCTCGACGGTGACGTCGGAGATTCCGGAAATTGTCGTCAGCCATGAGGATGGCGCCAATTCGGCGATGCCTCAGCGAGCACACACGCCGGCGATCAGCCTCATCTATGATTTCGCCATCGGAACACCGAATGATGAGGCAGAAAGGTGAGAAATTCAAAGGATTTGACAGGCCTAAAATTGAAATTGAAAACGTCGGAGACGTCTTCATTTTTTTTTTGCTTCCTGGTTGCTGATCCTTAACCTTTGAGCGGCCTAATAATATTTTTTCCGTCATTTTTCAAAAAAAAAAACAAAAAATGAAAATCCGTTCGGCTCAAACAAAACCTGCTGACATTTGTTCTCGGCAAAACAACAAAAAAACAACGAAATTTCAGACGAAAATCGTCGTTCGCCTCATCGATCGAAATCGTGACGTCATCGTCGTCATCGTCGATCGCGTCGTCGTCAATCGACAATCATCATCGATGCGCCACGATCACTCCGCGAACGTTGAGTCATGAGGCAGGCGGCGGCGGCGGCGGCGGCACCAATCCGTCGTCGGATTCTCGACGCGTCGTTGATTTTGACGACAAATCATTCAGTTTAGATCAATAAAAAATCGATTTTCATTTTTTTTTTTTTTTTTTTTTTTTGATTTCAAAATTTAATTTTTATTATGTACAATGGCAAAATAAAACTCATTGAATTGATGCAAGAAACAAAGAGAGAGAGAGAGAGAAAGAGAGAGAGAGAAAGAGAGAGAGAGAGAGAGAGAGAGGGGGTGGGAAGAAGAAGCAGGAAGGCGAGGGAGGGAGGGCGGGAGGGCAGGAAGGACACCAGAAGATTTCAAAAAGCGCATTGTAATAATATCAAACTGTCTGGCCACTCTCTCATAACCTCTACACTATTGCACCTCTCAACTCCCACCCAATCGTTGGCTTCAGCTTCTGCTTCTGCTTCTGCTCTGCTGCTCTTTCTTCCACGTCGCGATCCAAACGTCGCGATCTTAACACAAATTTTTGTTCGTGGTGATTATCAGACTCTCTTGCTTTTCTCTCTCTCTCTCTCTCTCTGTCTCTCTCTCTCTCTATCTTTCTCACTTTTTATTCGGGTCCTACGACGATTTCACAAATTTAATCAATTATTGCTGCCTCCCACAACCTCCTTCTCACCACCCCGCCGTTTTCGTTCACCTAAGAAAATAATTTGAAAAAAAAGAAAAAAAAAAAGAAGAAGAAAAATTCAAAAAATGGCGGCTGACGGATTCTGGTTGTTTGAAGGTTTGGAAGAGGAGCCCTATGGATTATTACCATTGAATAATTTGTCCGGAAAGGTTGGTTCGATTATCGACATTTTTTTTCTAAGTTTCAAGTGGAGTTTGACTTCACTTTATTCTTCAATTTTTCACTAACGGTAGAGCAGTGGTTACCATGCTTATCTAGTAACCTATGCTGATGGGTTCGAGTTCTGCGTGTGTCATTGCAGTTTTTATTTATATATTTTTTTTGAACAAACGTTCTTCCAGGGTGGTCCGACAAGCACAAAATATGTGGATCGTATTGGATCCTATCAATGGTATCTCAACGACGACACCCCCACAATTTTGGTGCCCGGCATGCCCATCGAGTCGTTCTATTGGCCCGGCGGAAAGCTTCAACAGGATCACGGCGTCGTCATTTATGACGTCAATCATCTCAAGGTGTTTTTTGGGTTGAAAAATGCGATAAAGCGGCGTTTTTTCTAGGTTCGCGACGGTTCAATTGACGCGGCGATTATTGCCGCCAAGCTGCTCAGCGAGCAAAAGAAGAAGCCGATCGATTTCTCGCAATTTCAATTCATCACCGATGCCGTCAATTTGCAGAAAATTTTCGCGTTTTGTAATGTAAAAAATCTTCTTTTTTTTCTGGCTTGGCGCGAAACATGAAAATTCAAAAAACAAAAAAAAACAATTTTTTTTTCTCGTAGGAAGCCGGTGAAGGTCTGTTCCGTATCGATTGCGAACGTGTCGGGAAGACGGTGATTTTGTCGCGGATGGAGGCGTCCGATTTGATGGAAATCGGTCACGTCACGTTTGATCAGAATTTGAAAACTCGAATGACGAGGCCGCGTGGCGCACATTCGACGGGTCCATTCTTTCAGGTGCTGCTCATCGGCCTCAATTTTTTTTTTTTTTTGAAATTTTCACATTTTTCAGCTTGTCGCTTATCAATTCGGCACATTCCGCATTCTGGTCAGATATGAAGTGGATTGCGCTGATTATGCTGCTGTCAAGTGTTCTCCGTGAGTAGTACAAAAACCATTGGGCAAATTTCGATTAAACAAATTTAAATGGGAGAGAGAGAAAGAGACAGAGAGACTCAGACATATTTAACGCGTTGCGGTCGGCGTGCGGTTGAGGAAAATTTGATCATTTTTCAGTGTTCCCGTCGATAAGTCTGAAACACTTCCCGAGAAAACGAAAAGCGATCTGAATCCATCGATTGAGGTTTCTCGATTCTTTCTGTTTCTCACCGGTTGATGAATTTCGACCATTTTCAGGTCATCAAATACGGTGAAATTCCACACGATGTGCCGCTTCAGCTTCTCACAACTTATCCACAAGGCGCCGGTTTTCCATTCTTCACCTGGGCTCAACTGTTCTTCACCAACGCCAATCAGGTAAGAGGAGGCTGTTGATTGATTTATTGATTTCTTTTTTTTGCCCACACAGGAGGTTCTCGGCTGGTTCAAAGGCAACGGCGATTTCGGAAAGCCGGCGATTTATACGCTTCAAGATGTCTCAAAAATGATGAAGCCGCTGCCGTTGGTCTCGTTGAGCAAAGGTGAACAAAAAGAAAAAAATTTTCCTCATCAGTTTTTTGCATTTCCAGTTCATGACTGCCTCGACAAAATTTTCAAATTTCTCACCAAAAATGACGCAGAATTTCGTTGTGGTCTCGTCTGGAAGGGAAAAGTGAGTTTTGAGTTGGAGAAAAAATTTTTAAAAAAAATTCCAAGGCTCATCTCGAAATTTTCGCCAAACACGACGATACAACTGGCGCGATTTCGCCGGGAGTTCGCGACTTTTTGTCGACTCAATGCAAAGATGACGTCGATCAGAACGGCGAATCATCGAAATGATCAACCGACAAATTTCGGTTTCCATTTTTTTTTTCTTCGCGACGTTGACGTCATCATCACTTTTTCTGCTTTTTTTCCACTTTTGCCCCCTCCCCCCTTTTTTTGTATAATTTTGTTGGCAATAAAAAAATTTTTTTTGGCTGCGTACATGTACGTTGGTTGAGTATTAAATTTTTTAAATCACAAGAACAAAATAAAATATAACTTTGAAAATTGACTGCTTACATCTGCATCCGTGTTGGCTGAGTATTCAACGTCTGATTTTCGAATTTTTCTAATTTGGTTACACACTTCTTGGCTGAGTATCAAACTTAAGTTTTGTCTGCGTAAAAATTTTCGGGGTCAACAAAATTTAAATTTTATTCATTTCTAAATTCAATCATTCCAAAAAACTTCTCGTAAGTTCAAAATGAAAAAAAATGAAAATGCGCTTCATTTCAAGTTTTGTTTCAACAGAGCGCGTTTTCTTCTTTCATTCATTCAATTTCTGATGTTTTTTTTTTCAGAAATTCCAACCAAAAAAAAAATGAAATTCTGGAAAATTATTTTTTTCTTTTTAACTCTTCTCCAATTCATTTCGACGCGGGTTGATGGCCAAACTTGTTTTTTTTTGTTCCGAAGTTGTCCTGATGGTTTCGTTTGTGACAATTTTAAAAGATTCTTCAGTTTTACTGGAAAATGCCGGCCGAATAATTCTTTTTGATAGTTTAAATTAAAAAAATTTCTAATAAATGTTTTAACTTTTACAAAAAATTAAAGGAACATACAGTAACTATCCAATTTCAAACCCTGACTTTTTTAATGCGACGACCATTTAAAAAAAAACCCGTACAATGTCAGAAGGCAACGAAAGCGGCCTCCCCCCCCCTCGTTCTCTCCGCCCCTTTTCGCACACATCGCAAACAAATGCGCAACCCGTGAGATGTATTATGCAAAGTATAAATACAGGGAAATCAATCGGTGACTCATAAACTTACCTGGTTGGGGGAAATTTCGCGATCATCAAGGCGGAATCCTCATGGCGAGGCCTACTCATTGCACTTTTGAGTGGGCTGACCCGTGTGGCAGTCTCGAGTTGAGATTCGCCAACAACTAAATTTTTGCGTGAGGGGCTGCGTTCGCGCGGCCCTGATTCTACTGGAAGCTGGTCGAAGGCGCTCTTATCGGTTTTCCTTGGCAAATTTTGTTGAACTGGCACGGCTCCAATTAAAGTTAAAAGCCGCTAAAAGACCAGATCAAAAAAAGTTTTCTCATTTTATTGAACATTTTCATGTTTTGTTCAATTCGTAGTTTAAAGTTGGCGCCGCGCCAGATCCGAGCTTCACATGGTTAGTGAAGTCTAACAGCAGAGCAAGTTCATTCTGATTTACCAGTCTCACAGGAGAAACTTAGGGAAAAAAGAAAAAGCCCGACAGCAATATTGTTTTCATTAAAATCAGGGCCGCGCGAACGCAGCCCCTCACGCAAAAATTTAGTTGTTGGCGAATCTCAACTCGAGACTGCCACACGGGTCAGCCCACTCAAAAGTGCAATGAGTAGGCCTCGCCATGAGGATTCCGCCTTGATGATCGCGAAATTTCCCCCAACCAGGTAAGTTTATGAGTCATCGATTGATTTCCTTCTATTTATACTTTGCATCATACATCTCACGGTTTGCGCATTTGTCTGCGATGTGTGCGAAAAGGGGCGGAGAAACCGCACACTACCTTGCATCATACATCTCACGGGTTACGCTTGTCTATTTCAGTTGTGTGTAAAAAATAAAAAAACACAAAAAAAAGATTTTTTTCACATTTTAACTTCAAACTAATAATTACTGTATGTTCCTTTAAATGATCCTTTTAACTCCTCGAATATTTTATGAAAAACAAGTCAATAAAATTGAAAATGCTTCGATTAAATTTTTCAGAGTAAATAAAGATGTAGTAAATGCGCTCTATTGCACATTCCGAAAAATTATTCTTCCATAAAATTGACCACTCCGTCAATCGATTCATAGTTTTTGTGGTTTTCCAAATTCTCGTCGTCACACGTCAATAATTTGCCCGTTTCAAGGACGAAATGCAAGTTTTCTGGTTTGTTCGAGTTTGTTGTTGGCTCGCGAATGGCGACGAATCTGGCGACTTTCATCGCATTTTTATTGGTTTTGAAGTGAACATCGAATTCGATATAATTTCGAAATATTTGAATTCGTTCAATTTTCTGCAAAAAATCAAATTTTCGAGTTTTTTTCGCGGCTCTCTCTCTGATTTCTACTCTGTCTCACCCAATTTGTTTGTTTAATCAATTGTTTTCCATATGTCGCAGATTCGTCTACAAAAAATTTCGACGTTTTTTTTCCTTCACCAATGAAAAGAGAGAGGAGCTTTGACGTAGGAGAAATTAGCTGGGAGCTCGTTGTGGGACCCATTTTTCTTATAAAAACATTGAAAAGCCTACACTTTAACCAAAAACAAAAAAAAAAGGAAAAGGAACACTTCCACGCCTATGTGGGGAATCGAACCAGCCATGCTACGCGTACAGTTAAAATAACTTGATTTTTTTGTCAAAAACTTTTGAGCATTAAAATAAAAAGTCACCAACCAATATCAAAAGAGCATTTGCAACTAAAAAATCGGAAATTTTCCGAAATTGGCGGGAATCGTCGATACTTATGGAATCTTCCATATCGCAAATATGTCTGAACTTCAGTGGCCAATTTATTCGTGATAATTTGTTCTATTTCTTCTGATGAATTGACAGGAAGTAGAAGAAGCTGAAAATTAAACTTTTTTTATTATTTTTTTTCTTGATTCGTTCCCATCCCATCCCATCCCATCCCATCCCATCCCATCCCATCCCATCCCATCCCATCCCATCCCATCCCATCCCATCCCATCCCATCCCATCCCATCCCATCCCATCCCATCCCATCCCATCCCATCCCATTCCATCCCATCCCATCCCATCTCATCCCATCCCATCCCATCCCATCCCATCCCATCCCATCCCATCTCATCCCCCCCCCGAATCGAATCGAACAAGAAAAATACCAAAAAAGTAGCGGAGAAAAGTTGAATTTTTGCCATTTTTAAAAAAAAAAATTTAAAATGACAAAACGAAAAATTTCGAAATTCATTTCAAAGTCACGCTTGGCAGTTTTTCTTTTCAAAATTTTCCAAAAAAAAATAAAAAGAAAGGCAAATTTTGTAGTTCTTTCTACTGTCATTTTGTAGTTAAAAAAAACCTTTTTCGGGGTTTGCAGTTCGGGTTACGGTAGCCCATTGCCATCCAATTCGCAATTTTTATAAATTCAAAAAATGTTTGGAGTTTGATCGTTCACCAAACAAAATCAATCACTTCAACTCTGTCCTCTCTGTCTCTCCAACTATACAACGTGAACTACGTGAAACAAAGAAGATCAGTGTCGAAATTATAGTGAAAATCCCCCCCCCCCCCCCCTTCCCGTCACGTCGCGCAGCTCCCTTTCACCCTCCCTCTCCCTCCCCTCTTTTCTTTTTTGAGAATTAAAAATGCGGATTATTCATTCCAAAACCCCATCCTCACCCTCAAATCGATTATTTGCGAGATTTGAAGCGTCGACCGAAAAAAAAAAACCATTTTTCATGTTTTTCTCTGATTCGAATCGACAGAAAAACTCAGTTTGATTTTGGATCTCAAAAGAACGCGGAAAATCAAGAAAACAAATGTCAAAATGCTTCATCACCACCGCCTCGTTGCTCGTCTTCATCTCAATTTCGATTTTCTATTTTCTCGTCACCAACAATTTGGTTCCGAATCTCAAAACTCGTGATTTATCGCAGTTTTATCAGTTGGTGCGCGATAGTTCACAAATGCAAATCAATCGATATCTGGACGAAGCCGAGAGAGCCGGAAAACGTTTGCCACTGATTTAAAAATTTTTTTTCAATTTTTTAACAAAATTTGCAGCTCTCATTCCACCGTTCATCAATTTTGATCGCGAATATTCGGTAAACTTTTTTATTTTCCTTTTTTTTGCTTTTTTTGCTTTTTTGTAGTTTGTAGTTTGTAGTTTGCAGTATGTAGTTTGAAGTTTGTAGTTTGTAGTGATGTCGCGTAGCCTGAATACGGTTGTACACATCTCAAATACAAAATGTTTGAGCCAGAGCCGCGAGTCTCCTTTGTAGTTTGTAGTTTGTAGTTTGTAGTTTGTAGTGATGTCGCGTAGCCTGAATACGGTTGTACACATCTCAAATACAAAATGTTTGAGCCAGAGCCGCGAGTCTCCTTTGTAGTTTGTAGTTTGTAGTTTGCAGTGTGTAGTTTGTAGTGATGTCGCGTAGCCTGAATACGGTTGTACACATCTCAAATACAAAAGGTTTGAGCCAGAGCCGCGAGTCTCCTTTGTAGTTTGTAGTTTGTAGTTTGCAGTGTGTAGTTTGTAGTGATGTCGCGTAGCCTGAATACGGTTGTACACATCTAAAATACAAAACGTTTGAGCCAGAGCCGCGAGTCTCCTTTGTAGTTTGTAGTTTGTAGTTTGCAGTGTGTAGTTTGTAGTGATGTCGCGTAGCCTGAATACGGTTGTACACATCTCAAATACAAAAGGTTTGAGCCAGAGCCGCGAGTCTCCTTTGTAGTTTGTAGTTTGTAGTTTGCAGTGTGTAGTTTGTAGTGATGTCGCGTAGCCTGAATACGGTTGTACACATCTCAAATACAAAAGGTTTGAGCCAGAGCCGCGAGTCTCCTTTGTAGTTTGTAGTTTGTAGTTTGCAGTGTGTAGTTTGTAGTGATGTCGCGTAGCCTGAATACGGTTGTACACATCTCAAATACAAAATGTTTGAGCCAGAGCCGCGAGCCTCCTTTGTAGTTTGTAGTTTGAGCCATGCCTAATGTTTTCGTCCCAACAATTGCAGATTGCTCCGCGCTACAATTTATCAGTGTGCCGCATCAAAAAATCAATGTCAACACTGATGAGCGGCATCACCTGCCTCCTCTTCAACACTGAACAATTCCTCAAACACAATCAAAGTATTCTGGCAGTTTGGAGCCAACGGTGAGAAAAAAAATCGATAAATCATTGAAAGCGAAAATGTCTCTCTCAGCTTCTGCGGTGAACGCAACGAATTCCGACGATTGAGCGAAATAAAATGGACGATGGGCGCTGCTCGAAACAGTTTCACTCGGCTCGCCGTCGTTCGTCATCCGATTTCTCGCTTCATCTCGTTTTTCTCCAATAAATGCATTTTGTTCGTGTTGATCACGAAAGTTTTTATCGATTTTTGCTCTTCAATTTTCAGTGAAGCTCAAAAATTTCCGCAACGCCGGCAGTGCTATGATTGTCAAGGAAATGTTACGTGTTTTCTTATCAAACAGTATCAGAGATTTTTGAAACATTCGCGTGGCGATTTGAATTTGAGACCGTCATATGAGGATAAACATGCCGCGCCACTTTCATGGTAAAATATTCATTTTATACCTTTTGTAGTCTTTGTAGTCTTTGTAGTATTTGAAGCTTTTGTAGCTTTTGTAGTTTTTGTAGCTTTTTTAAATTTTTGTAGTTTTTGTAGTTATCGTAGTCATTGAAACTTTGTAGTTTTCATAGTCTTTGTAGCTTTTGTAGTTTTTTGTAGTCTTTGTAGCTTTGGTAGTATTTAAAGTTTTTGTAGCTTTTGTAGCTTTTGTAGTTTTTGTAGTTTTTGTAGTTTTTGTAGTTTTTGTAGCTCTTGTAATTTTTGTAGCTTTTGTAGTTTTTGTAGTTTTTGTAGCTTTTGTAGTTTTTGTAGCTTTTGTAGTTTTTGTAGCTTTTTTTAATTTTTGTAGTTATCGTAGTTATCGTAGTCATTGAAACTTTGTAGTTTTCATAGTCTTTGTAGTTTTCATAGTCTTTGTAGCTTTTGTAGTTTTTGTAGTTTTTGTAGCTTTTGTAGTTTTTGTAGCTTTCCTAGCTTTTGTAGTTTTTTGTAGTAATCGTTTTCATTGAGATTTTGTAGTTTTCATAGTCTTTGTAGCTTTTGTAGTTTTTGTAGTTTTTGTAGCTGTCGTAGTTTTTGAAGTTTTTGTAGCCTTTGTAGTATTTGTAGCTTTTGTAGCTTTTGTATTTTTTGTAGTTTTTTTTAAAGTTTTGTTGTTTTTGTTGTTATCGTAATCATTGATATTCTGTAGTTTTCATAGTCTTTGTAATTTTTGTAGTTTTTGTAGTAATCGTAGTCTTTGTAGCTTTTGTAGTTTTTGTAGTCTTGTATCTTTCGTAGTTTTTGAAGGTTTTGTAGCCTTTGTAGTATTTGTAGTTTTTGTAGTTGAAAGTTCAAGGGTTGTGAGTTTCAGGAACTGCGAGTTTCACAAATATCTGAAAGACTACAAAATCGTCAAACTATCAGTGGCTCGCGAATCGCGTGGCGAAGGACTGACAGAAATTCTGAACATTTTAAAGTGAGAATCGGCGGCGAAAAAAGTCGGCGACGTCGCGATGAGCCAAATTCAATCATTTTTCCAGATCAAATAACGTCCCGAACGAAACCCTCGAATACATCAAAAAATCAGCGTTGGGTGAGCATTAGCGTCGTCGTTTCTCAACATTTTTTTCTGAAGCACAAAAAATTTCAGAAGGCGAGACGAGACACGCCACTTTCGATTCTGAAGCTCACGACGATGTGAAGCGTCAAGTGAAGACCGATTCGGTGATTCGCGATTATTTGCGTCGCATTTATTTCTTCGATTTCATCATTTTCAATTTCGACTCTTCCGAATTATCGTCGACGTAGTCGGTCGGCTTCCTTCTTTCAGCTTCTCGGTTTTGGCATCGTTCCAAGAAATCTTCTCTCTTTCTCTCTCTCTCTCTCTCCCTCTTCTCTCTTCTTCTCGTCGCTTCTATCTTATTTGCACTTCCACGTGTCTTTTCCTACCAACTGTTTTTCGAATTTCGTCGATTACACTTTAGAAAAAAAATTTTTTTTATTTTTATTTTGTTGATTTCTCTGCGTCTTTATCGCCTTTTTTCTTTCTCTCATTGTCTCGCCTCTCTCATTGTCGCTGTCACTCTGCGTTTTTTCACAGGCAGAAACACACAAAAAACACATTTTTTTTTTGTTTTTTAATTATTTTTGGTCACTTTTTTATTGTTGATTGACCACACCTTGGCTCCTCCTTGATGTTTCCCTGAACTCTTCAATTTTTGTTGTTTTTTCTCGTTTTTTTTGCATTTTTGTTTTAAAAAATTCAAAAAATGTCTTTTTCTAATTGAATTTCAAATTTCCTTTTTGCCTCTCATTCACTTTTTATTATTTGATTTTCTGAAGGCGAAGGCGAAGGCGAAGAAGAAGAAGAACAAGAGCAAGAAGAAATGTCGTCGACAATTTTCGGGTTTCCTGCGTATCCGCCGTTTCGGCTCGGCGAGCCGCGTTTTCCGCAGGACACTTTTCTTGGACGATACTTGCATTATTTGGACGTTATTGATCCGAGAACTTTGTTCACTTCTGACGTGAGTTTACCACATCAAACAATTTCCTACATGAGAAATAGTAGAAAGATTGGAGAGGGTACGAGTCGACGGGTGTGTGTGTGTCGGAGAAGGATGAGTGTCAATGACGAGACGACGAGAAGCGAGAGAAAAAAAGTAATTTCCAAAATTGCGGGTTTGAAAAAATTTTATAAACAAATTGACATTTTTCTCTGCCTCTCTCATACTCTCTCACTCTCTCTACAAATTTGAAAGAAGCTTCGACATTTTACGTGAAAAAAAAAATCATTTCTCTGCGTCTCTCGGTGCAAAACCATTCGCTGCAGAAAACATTGGCGAAATCGATTTCGCTGCTCGAAAACTTCAAAAATGGTCAAACCGACATCGCCGACAAAGATCTTTGGCAAGCGCAGAAAATCAAGCAGACCGTTCTTCATCCGGACACCGGCGAGAAAGTGTTGCCGCCGTTTCGGATGAGCGGATTTGTGCCGTTCGGATGGATAACGGTGACCGGAATGCTGTTGCCCAATCCCTCGTGGCCGGCGCTTCTCTTCTGGCAATGGCTGAATCAATCGCACAACGCCTGCGTCAATTATGCGAATCGAAACGCGACACAGGTTTTTCGCCTTCTTCTATCCACCCACGCACTCCCACGCACAATTTTATGAGAAAAACAATTTGAAGGTTCATCCGATATCAACCTATATTGGATCCTATGCAGCTGCTGTTACAGCGGCGTGCTCAATTTCAGCAGGTTTTTTCTTCCAGCTTTTTCAAACAAGAAACCCTCCACTTCCAGGTCTGACGTTGGCCATCAAAAAGGCGTCGTCGCTTCCAGTCACCACTCGTCTCATCATTCAGCGCTTCGTTCCGCTTCCCGCCACCTCGTTGGCTTCATCGTTGAACTGTCTTTGTATGCGCTACAACGAGCTTCAGTCGGGCATCGAGGTTTACGAGAAGGAGACGGGCCGCGTTGTGGGCGTGTCGAAGATCGCCGCCCGGCAGGCCGTCACTGATACGACTCTGGTTCGAGCATTTTTGCCGGTTCCGCTTCTTCTGTTGCCGCCGTGTATTATGCCGTTTTTGGAGAAGTCGGCTTCTTTTTCAGCGTTTTTTTTCAGACTTTTTTTTTTTTCGTTGATTTTTCAGATATCAGTGGGTGATGAAGACCAAAGTTCGTCATATTCTTGTCAATGCAGTGATTTGTACGACGTCGTTTGCGGCGAGTTTACCAGTCGCCTTGGCGTTGTTCCCACAAGAGAGCTCGGTAAGATCTTGATGCTTGCGGCTTCCCTACACATTTTAAGGCCTGTCAAAGTTGAAATTTATTTGAAAATTGTTGAATTAAGGCCTGCCATTATTTTAGGCTTTCAACAGTCCAAAAATGTCACCCCCCCCCCCTTTTTTTCAAAATATTAGTTTTAGGCCCTCGACTTAGGCCTGATCCTTAGGACTTAAACTGAAAAAAAATAATTGCCTTCTTACAGCTTCCAATCGACGCTCTCGAGCCCGAGCTGAAGCTGAAAACCGACAAAGCCGAGCTCTACTACAACAAAGGACTCTAGACAGGCCGCTCACTTGATTTTATCGATTTTTTTTCCGTTCCATCACCACCTTCCCCATCCCCCCGGATTGATTTGGGTTCCCTCGGTTTTTCACTAATTTGAATTCAATAAATTTTTCGATTTTGCATTTTCACGACAATTTTTTGATTGATTTGATGAGACGATAAAATCAAATCGAAGAAGAAGCGCGCGAAATTATTTTTATTTTTTTTTTTTTTTGTAAAAAAATATTTGAGTTTGAGTGACGATGAAGCTTCCCACACACTTTCTCTCTCTCTCTCTCTCTCTCTCTCTCTCTCTCTCTCTCTCTTTCTCTCTCTGTGTGATCTGCGTTTGTTGATCATAACAAACAGCTGAAGCTTTTCCCTCCCCCGCCTCCCCCCTATTTTTCAAATTCTATTCAAACATTCAGATAAAATCGAATCGAATCGAACAAGAATTGTGATGGAGGCGAGGCGGTGAAAAAAAAAAAACAATTTTTTTTTCAATCAGAAGTGACAACTTTTTTTCTTTCGTCAACACTGTTTTGGTGGTGGTTTTTTTTCATTTCCAGATTTTTCAAACTGTGACCATTCTGGAATTTAAAAAAAAAACCAAAAATTTTCAGACAAATCAGGTTTTTTTTCTTCTGCGAAAATCATTTTCATTTTTTCCAACTTTAAGGCGATTCAAATTTTTAGGCATTTCAGGTTTTTTTTTCTCTCTCTCTCTCTCTCTCTCTCTCTCTCTCTCTCTCTCTCTCTCTCTCTCTCTCTCTCTCTCTCTCTCTCTCTCTCTCTCTCTCTCTCTCTCAAAGGTCAACAATTGACATCGACAAATCATGAAGTCACAGCTTTTCGCTATTTTAATTACAAAAAAAAATGAGAGGGGCGCGAGCGATAAAATCAACAAATCGCCGCGATGAAGCTTGAATAAAAAGAAATCAACGGCATCTCGGCATCGACGCTGGCGTCAGCATCAGAAGCAGCAGCAGCAGCGTGAAATTTTTGTTTGATTGAACATCCGATTGGAATCCGACACAACAACAACAAAAATAAATCATCCCCATCACCGCCTTGCTAAGAGAAGCAAAAAAAAAGGCGGGAAAAGGCTGGTTTTCAATCTGAAAATTTTTTTTTGGAAGGCGACGATTCATATCTTTGTCATCTGAATTCAGAATTCTTAAATCTTCACATTTTTTTTTGGTTTTTTTTGGTTCAAAACAATTTCTTACGATTCGCCTTTGGGATGGGGAAAATGTGGAGCTTTTGTCACCTTCCCCCCTCTCCTTCCCACCCCCGCGCTTTTTTCTGTGAGCCAAATATCAAATAAATTCTGACGTTGCTCGTTTTTCTTTGCTGAATCATCCACAAAATCTAGACAAATAAATACTCTTCGTCATCCCGGTTCAAGCCTTTTTACAATTATTTGGGCTTCGTCCAACATTTTTTAGCATTTCTTTATTAAAGTTGATACTCAGCCAATATAAACTATTGGTTGATACTCAGCCAATATTAACTACTGATTGATACTCACTCAATGTTAACTATTGGTTGATACTCAGCCAATATAAATAAAGGTTGATACTCAGCCAATATGTATAAAGGTTGATACTCAGCCAATATTAACTATTGGTTGATACTCACTCAATGTTAATTATAGATTGATACTCAGCCAATATAAACTATTGGTTGATACTCAGCCAATACTAACTATTGGTTGATACTCACTCAATGTTAATTATGGATTGATACTCAGCCAATATGAATAAAGATTGATACTCAGCCAATATTAACTATTGGTTGATACTCAGCCAATGTTAAATATTGATTGATACTCAGCCAATATGTATAAAGGATGATACTCAGCCAATATTAACTATTATTTGATAATCAGGCAATATCAGTTACGATTGATACTCAGCCAACATAAATTTAAGCTGATACTCAGCCAATATGGCGAAATTTTGGCTACGAATTCATCAGGAATCTCATTGTATTCATAATTCTTCCCCCCCCCCCCCTTTTCCCATCCCCCGTCTCCATTTTCTTCTCTTGATTATCTCAAATTGTTTTTCTTTCTTCTTTCCATTCTTCCTATTTCTCTGCATTTTTCCATTCGAATTCTTCGCTTTCCTATTCATTTCCTCTCCCCCCCCGATCGTTCGAATTACCTAATCCCATCCATCGGCAAGCATCTTCTAAATCCAACACAATCACCATCATCATCATCATCATCATCATCCTTCTCATCACCATGGTGAATAACATTTTCCTTCACTTTTCTCTCTCTATGCAAATGAGAGAGAGAGAGGGAGAGAGAGGGAGAGAAAAGAGAGGCAGACATCTTTTTTTTTTTCCTTTTATTGCCATTTATCATCAACTCATCCAATAATTCAGAAACTTTCTCTCTCTCTCTCTCTCTCTCTCTGTCAGCTTCTCCCCCTTTTCTTTTTTTCTCACAAAGGAACCCAACAAAAAAAAGGAAGAAAGAATTGAAAGAAGGAATTTAATCAAACCTAGACAAAATGTTGCCATAATTTCAATTATACACAGATTGAGTTTCTCTCCGTCTCTTTTCTCTGTTTGCCTTTGTCTCTCTCTCTCTCTCTCTCTCTCTCTCTCATATGAGAGGAGTTGGTGTAATATTGAAGTAGAAAGTGTGAAAGTGATGATTGAATTGTGTCAAGAGTGAAAACTATCAACAAAAAAAAAAAAAAACAAATAAACAAACTGCGTTTTCCTCCCCCCCCCTGCTTCATGAAATCGAAAGCGTCGACGACGACGACGACAATGGCGACGTCGTTGATCTAGAGAAAATGAAAAATTGATGGGCCATGAATGAGTTGAAGTCGCAACTGATCATCGCAAAAAAATTCTTCTGACAATCAATTTATGAACCAAAAAAAATGGATTTTTCTCCTTTGTTTTACCAAACCCCCCCCCCCCCTCTCTCTAGCTTCCCCCGGGGGGGGGGGGGGCATAGAATTCTTTATTGGCTTCCAGTTCATCACACAATAGGGGAAAAGGGAGGGGGGGGGGGGGAGATACTTTCCCATGCAAAAAAAAATCCCACATTTTTCCGTCTTTTGAATTCGTTTCCGTTCGACGCGCTGAAACATCAGTGTCGTGTCGTCAAAGGCATTGACAATTTTCAAGAGAAACTTCACACCACTCTCCATCGATTATTGTGTCAATTTGACAATGAATAGCATATAACCGCAACACTATTTTCTCTGATTCTCTCTCTCTCTCTGTCTCTCTGTCTCTCTGTCTCTCTGTCTCTCTCTCTAGTTTTGTATTGAGAATTTCACAGAGAAAAATTAAAGAAAAGACACATTAATTTGATGAATTTCAACGATTTTTTTTTTTTGCTTTTTTTGTTGGTTTTTGGCGGGTTTTTTGAATTGCCGCACATTTACCTTGAAAATGATTCTTTTTCCGTTGTCGACCAAATTGGAATTGGATATCAAAACTCATTTTGGTCATGTCTAATTTGTAATTGGGTTGAGGGTTTGGTGGGATTGGCTTCTCAAAAGTCGACGGGGCCTCACTTTCTGAGAGACCTTAAAATCTCAGTTTTCGATGTTAATTTGAATAGTCTCAATCTTTGGGCGGCCTTTTTTTTCGGGCCTTAACACACCTAAAAATAAGGCCTAAAAATATTTATTTAAACAGTTTTTTAACTTTTGTAACGTCAAATTTCTCGTCCAAATTTGGTTTTGAAAGCCTTAAAATAGGCCTTGAAATACCTAAAACATTTCTAGAAAAAATGCCTAGAATTTCCACCCCATCAAATAAAGCGGGGGGGGGGGGCAAACCAAAGAAAAAAACCATCCAATAAAAGGACCCAATTTCAGTTGAAAGCCTTGAATCCAGGCCTTAAAAACAGGAAGAAATCAAGGAAGGAAGGCTGACCAAAATTATGCAATAAAATTGAAAAACTCAGTTTTATCGCCTCCCCCCCCCCCCCGTCCCCCCCCCCCCCCCCGTCCCGTCATTCAGAATTTCTTCAATGCGACTGCATTATTCGATGACACATCACCGCTGCTTATTAATCGAAATCTCAACAGATAAAGCTGCCAACCAAAAAAAAAAAAAAAAACGATTTCCACGTCATCAAGATTCTTTCTCTCTCTCTCTCTCTCTCTCTCTTTCTTTTCTTTTGTCATTTTAAAACAAGCTCCACCCACTTTTTTTAAGAAATAGGGAGGAGGAGGGGGGGGGGGGGATCAAAAAAACCTGGCGCGCGATGACATAACCTAAACATTTATATATTATATAAATATATAATCGTATATAAAAGGAGATGGAAACCTGAAAGTCTCTTCATTATTCAAAACCGTCTTCAACCTTCTTCTTCTTCGCCTTCTTCTTGTCCTCCTCTCCTCATCAGAATTCGGGGTTTTTTCAGAAATGCGACTCTCGATTGTGTCGTCGTCGTCGTCGCTGATTGTCGTCGTCGCAATTCTACTGATTGGTATTGTTCAACCGTCACCGGTGCCGTTGGTGTAAGAGAGGGAGAGGGTTCGACGGATCCTTTAGTGAAAACAAATTTTCAGAGTCAAAATCAAGCGAGCTCTGGAATTCTTGAAGCGAGCTCAGACCATTGGAGAATATGCGATTAATACGGTGAGATTCGATTTTTTCTTGTTGTCGGAAAATTGTTTTTCTTCTCGCTTCAGCCGACTGGAATCTATCCGATCAAGGATATCAACGACAAAAACTTTTTGGATATTTTCAAGTTCCGACCAGAGATTGAGAAGCTTCGGAAGGAGGAGGTAGAATCGATCGGAGTGTCGGCAACGGTGGCATCATCTATATCTGATATCGGACATCAAGAATCGCACGATGAAGCATCTGGCGATACAATTGAAGCGTCGGGATCGTCTTCTTCCGACTCGGTAGCGGTGGTCGCGTTGGAAGGTTCCGGTAGCGGGGAAGACGTCGTTGATTCGCATGAAGCTGAGACAGTTTTGACGTCGAACGATCGATCGGAAACATCAGTAAAGTCATCTACCGCTTATGGTGATGATGAGGTTGACGGATCCGGAAGCGATGAGGTCTCAATTGTTCTTCCACCACCGTCACCCCCGAAAAAATTGGATCCGCCAGCAAGTGGATATGCTTCACCACCGGCTCCACCGCCAAAAGGCGCCGCCAACAAATTTACAGGAATCGCGTCGACGATAGACATCAGGCCTGATGATTCTTTATTGACTTCGTCCGAGGCAGATTCAGAAGCTACGAAAGGATCGTATGAAGAAGCTATTGGTGAAAGCAACGCTGCTTCAGAAACCGAGGATCCGATTTCTAAAGTTCCAGAACCGTATGATGGTCAAGATGGATCAGATGCTGAAGCTTCAGAAGAGTCACGTGAAAAAATAAACGAAGCCGCAACTTATTCAACCATTGCTGAAACTGATGCTCCAGCTTCAGAAACAAATCAACCAACGGCAGTTGTTTTAGAAGGATCAAACGACATCCAAACTGGATCAAGTGTGACACCTCCAGTTGCGGAATCAGAAGCTTTACCAGCCGCTGATGCTGAAGCTGAAACAAATGAGACAGCTCCAGTTGAAAAAGCCGAGGGTCAAACATCGGAGAGCTCAACAGCTTTGTCAGGGGCTCTTGAAAAACCAACCAATGGTCAAGCTCAAGCTGGTTCAAATGAGGAAGCTCCAACTGCGGAAATCAAATCATCGTCAGCTGTCTCTCCAACAACCGGAACTGAAGCTCCAGAAGCATCTAGTGCATCTTCATCGATACAAGAAGGATCATACGAAGAAGCAACAATCTCAACGGATGCAGTTCCAGAGACTTCTTCTTCTTCTTTTTCTTCGACCCTCGAAACAACTCCAAATGTGGAAACAGAAGCTCCAAAATCAGAAGCTTCGGAATCTTTGTCAGCTGCTTCCGAAGGTTCTAACGATATTGACGCTGGCTTGAATAGTGCAGCTCAAGTAACAGAAAACAAAGCTTCGTCTACGGTTCTAGAAGGATCGAGTGAAGCATCTCCTGCTGAAGAAGCCACTCAACCTAAGACAACTGATTCTCAAGTGTCTGTAAGTTCAGAAGCCTCACCACTATCCACAGCTCCAGTAACTCTGCGGCCAGCCTTGTCACCAACCTCTCCAGAATCCACCTATGCCGTCTCAGCCGAGGGTGCTTATTCAGATGGCAAGAACGAAGCGACAGCGTCTTCTGACGAATTTCCCCAACCTCAATTGCCGAACAACGACGGATTCCCTGTGCCATCGTCGGTGACACCCGAACCGTTTCCCTCTCCTAATGCCGCCGTTCAAAAGGAAGGCAGTGAGAAGTTCCCCGAGCCTAGTGTTGCTACCTTGAAGAAGGAGGCGTTCCCCGAGCCTAGTGTTGCTTCCTTGAAGAAGGAGGCGTTCCCCGAGCCGAGTGTTCCACAAACTGTCGATTCGTATTCAGTCCCAGAAGGTTGCTGCTCCATTTTTTTCTCTTTCCGCTTCTGATCCAAAAAACTTCAGAAAACGCCACAAACGCCACATCACAACCGGCCACCGACTACGCGGCTCAGTTCAGCATCGACACAAACGTCAAGAAAATCGCTCGACGAGCCGCCTTCGTCGGATGGGGTCGTCGAGTCGCCTAACAGCTCGTTAGTGATGGGGGAGGGGTGAGGAGAAGCTCGCCGAGAGCCTAAACAAAATCTTATTGTTGTACATTTTTGATTGTTTTTTATTGAGAAAAAAATAAAAATTTATTTATTTGGATTTTTTTTAAAATTTTTTTTTGTTACCCGCTACTGGAAAATTTGAAAATTATTGAAATGAGCACAAAAAAGACTGAAAAACCACCGGCTTTTTCCAACAAAAAAAAATATTGATTTTCAGCTAATTTTCAATCAAGCATTGGCCGCCAGCTTCTCATCCGAAGTCAACAATTCGTCATCGTCGGGTTTGACGAGTTCTGAAAAATTCAAACTTCTCGTCGGATCTTTTCGATTTCTTTTTTTCGTCAAACGTTTGTTGAAGAGCGGAATTGCGAGCAGAGCCAGCGAGTGACCGGCGATGTAAACGAGGAGAAGGAGGTGAAGCCATTTGTCCGAGATGAACGCTTGATTCACTCGTTGCCAGCACATCTGAATTTTTTTTTTTCCAAAAATCAATCAATAATTTCGGCTTCTTCCAGAAAGCCCCGGAACTTCATGTTAATTTTCTTGAAAAAAACCCCCGAAATCACCAAGGGCTTTTAAACCTAAAAATTGCCTAGAAAATCCGTGGAAAAATCAATAAAAATCCTTTCCCCCCCCCCCCCCCCCCCATTCTTTTTTTTCTAAAAACACTCCAAAATCATTCTCAAACTACAAACACACTACAAACTATAAACTGTATGCATGCACACCCACGCACACCCACGCATACCATGGATAAAACGAATGCAAGGAAACGACGAAAAGTTTTTTGTTAATTTTTTTGAAAAATTCGAGAAAAAAAAAGAAGGAGAGAAAACGACAATCGACAAAAACATGCTCACATGCTCATTGGCAACCTCTCGATCATCATCGGATTCGCATTTGAACGCGTCCTCCAATTTTGTTATGTAAATTTCCTCCTTTTCGGCGCCCAGAAAATGTGAATGAAAATGTCTGCAAAAAATCCGCATTAAAACCAGGATCAACCAAGAGATAAAGGGGAGAGAGAGAGAGAGGGAGGGAGAGGGAGAGGGAGAGAGGGAGAGGGAGAGAGAGAGAGAGAGAGAAGTCTTCACATCAAAGACCAACCGACTTGCCGCTCCGCCATCGCTCCACGCCCAGAAGACGACGCTGCCGAGCAGGATCGCATAGAGGCCGACGATCAGTGAAAGGATCCACCCAAGTTTTCGATGAACGAGGCACTGAAAATTTTCAACTTTTTTTTTTTTTGAAAAACCAGTAACATTTCATTGATGGTACATAAACAAGAAAATCTTTAAAAAGTAAGAGTAGCGCAGTAGGTAAACTCCTCCCTTAAAAAGTGTGGGTCCTGGGTTCAAATCCTTTCTGTGCCATTCTTTTTCCACAATATAATTTGGCAGTTTTATACCTTTTTCATTTTTCGAATATTTTTACTATCGTGTTGCAAATATGCTCTATCGACCACTAGAAAATTATTCAAAACAAAATCGCAAGTTTCAAATTTAAAAACCGAAATAAAAAGAAAAAGACAAAATGTAATACTTGGTCAACCAACATTTCTCAGCGGATTCAGTCAATGGAAAAAAAAGAAGTTACCAAATGACTCGGATTTCCCCGTCGATCATTGAAATCGAAAAATTGTGGAATGATTATGAGCATACAAAGAATTACACCAAACGCCGAAATGATCCAGAGAAGGAGCATTTGTAGTTTGTACTGAAAAAACGTTGAATTGTTGACTTTTTTTCCCCTTTTCTCTCACCGCTTCAAGAATTTGTTTTTCTTCTGGCGACCAGTCGAATCCTGGTTTATTTTTACGAACTGTGTCATCGAACATGCTGAAACTCAGTGGTTTTTTTTTTGGTTTTTCCGCTTCTGCTTCTGCTTCAACTTCAGTTTCAGCTTTTTTTTAACGTCAGTTTCTGCCTCAGCTTCTGCCTCAGCTTCTGTCTCAGTTTCTGCCTCAGCTTCTGCCTCAGCTTCTGCCTCAGCTTCTGTCTCAGTTTCTGCCTCAGCTTCTGCCTCAGCTTCTGCCTCAGCTTCAGCTTCAGCTTCTGTTTCAGCTTTATAAACTAAAAAATTCTCTTACCTGTAAGCAATTGGTAGAATAATGGCGGCTGATTTATAATAGGCTTCGGAGATGGCCAAAACGAAAGCCGAATAGACAAATTCAAATCCTACGAATAAAAACACGGCATATTTATAATAGGGTGGCAGAAGTTTTTGAAAATACCCCATATTTTGTTGATAAAATTTCTGAAAAAAAAAAACATTTCTATTCAAATGAGAAAATGTGCTCTAATGACAACTCAAAAGTAAACGTCTCAATTAGCTTTTTTTTCAAATCACGCTTCATTACCCATCACAAGAAAGGAACAAAAGCCAGAAAAAACTTCTAATTTGAAAAAAAAAAAAAGACAAAGTGCGCTCCAATTGACACACAAAATGTTGATCAACAAATGTTTGTGTGAAAATAGGAAAAATTTGGCGGAAAAAGGTAAAATTCAAATTTTTCAATTTTTTAGAAAAGTTTTCCGATTGAAGAAATGGAATTTAATAATGAGAAAAATATTTTTATTTGATGGGAAATAAACACACAAAATATAATTATTTATTGCTTTTCTCCCTAATCCATTTTAATAATATTTTTATTGTTCTTATCATTTTCTTTCTCATTTTCTAAAATTTTATCTAATCATTTTTCTTTCTCTCTCTCTCTCTCTCTCTCTCTCTCTCTCTCTCTCTCTCTTTTTTATATTATTATTTATTTATTTAAAAATTATATTCATCAAAATCAAATGAAAATCTCACTTTCATATTAGACTTTAGGCAGCTAACTTTAGAGCAAATGGTAGCGCAGTGGATAAAAAGTTCCTTACTGAGGAAACCATTAATGGTTCCAGTTTTGATTGGGTCATAACTAGGGAAAACTTTTGGTAATTTTTGTTATTTAACAAAAATCAATTTATTTTATTTTCTTAAACTCTTTAATAAAAAAAAGTGATTTTTCAACTGATAATCAATTAATGATAACTGGGACTTTTTTCCGAAAAAAAAAGTTTGAAAAAATTGTAAACGAGGAAAGGAAAAAATGATAAAATAAAGTCATCAAAACAGTGAAAAATGTTGATAAGCCTCCTCTCTCTCTCTCTCTCTCTCTCTCTCTCTCCAACCCTCCTCCACCTCTCGTTTTTCTATTCGCCTTACTGAATAAATGCGTCGGTAGTGAATGATAAAATGATAGAAACGGTGATGAGAGAAAGAAGAGAAGACCTCCTCCTTCTTTTGTGTTTTGTTTATGGCGGCCGCCTGTATAATTTTTGAATAATTCCCCCCCCCCCCCCTTTTTTTTGGTTAAATTTTTTCCCACAAAACTTTTAGCAAAATTTTTGCTTCCAAAACTCTCCACCGACGAAAGGAAAACAAGGTGAAGCTCAAAAAAAAAAAAGAAAAAAAATTGATTGCCGATAGAAAAAAACAAGATTGGAAAATGAGCCCCACCACGGACGGATTATCCCCCCCCCCCCCCCCCCCCCCCTCTCACCCCCTCTAATAATAATTTCTGAAAAAAAAAAAAAAAAAAGGCTGCGAACGAAAAAGACGACGACGACGACAAAAAAAACGCTATAGCAACACAACACGATTTATTATTTCTCTGTCGTGGTCGTGGCGAGGGTGGTGGAAGAAGGGAAGCGGGGGTGGGTGGGTGTGTTGTTGTGGTGTGAAGAAGAAGAAGCTCAATCGACACGAGTCAAACAACAGGGGAGGGGAAGAGGAAGGAAGGAAAAGGGAGAGGTGGTGGCGACGCGACGAAAAAAAAATGCTCCAAATTGCTTTAAATTCAATCCGATTTTTTTTCTTCTTTTTGGTTTGAAACAAATTTCCACCTATTTATTCAGACGATTTGTATTTATTGTTGTGTTTAACAATGTTTCACATGTTAATACATTTATTTACACCAAGCGGCTTTAGAAACTGAAACAAAACGGCAGAGAGAAAGAGAGAGAGAGAGAGAGAGAGAGAGAGAGAGAGAAAAGTGAGAGATAAGTCGAGAATAAGAGGCGTAGAGAAAAAACCAATGGAAATTGACTTTTGTCATTGAACAAATCGTTTTCAAGTACTTTTCATCCCCTTTTCGTTGATTTTCCATTCTTTTTTTTTTCTGGGCCCCAATTGATAATTTATTTGTTTTTAAAAACTTTGGGAACACAATTTTTTTCTTAAAACAAATTTTGTAATTCTCACATACAAATTCCGACAAAATTCTTCTATGAAAATCACTAAAGACATTGGGGAGGGGGGAGGGGAGGAGAAGCTTGAAACCTTGTCGCAATTTTCTCAACTCAACGAAGAAGAAACGAAAAAATTGTGAGAGAATTTCAGCTTTTCTTTGCAAATTTTCTGTTTTTTAAATCCGACTTGAACAGTCGTGAGATCAAACTACAAACTTCCAGGGATCCCTTCCTCCACCCCCTCCGCAATGATTCCCATCACAGAAAAAGTTTATTCGCGCATCATTTCAAAGAAGAAAACTGTTCAATTATCAACTTATCAGAAGAAGAAGAAAACGAGACACTACAAACTACAAAAAAAAAATTCCTGAAACCAACTTTTTTTCGCCGAACCCAAAAAAAAATGTATCAAAGGAGGTCGTCAATGAAGGGAAAAAATAGGAAGGGGGAGAAGACGAGGGAGGGAGGAGGGAAGTATGAATATTCGTGAGATCAAACTACAAACTTCCAGGGTCCTTCCAATCCCCCTCCGCAATAATTTCAAAGAAGAAAACTGTTCAATTATCAACTTATCAGAAGAAGAAGAAAACGAGACACTACAAACTACAAAAAAAATTCCTGAAACAAACGCCGAACACAAAAAAAATGTATCAGAGGAGGTTGTTAATGAAGAAAAAAAAGTGGAAGGGGAAAAGGGGGGGGGGGGACGAGAAGACGGGGGGGGGGGGGGGGGGGGTGAGGGAACTATGAAAACAACCAACCTTCTCTTTCTTTTTTTTTTTGTTTGTACTACGTTTTTTTTCCATGTCAAAATATCATAAGATCGATCTGTTTCTCTCCGTCTCTTTTTCTCCACTCATCGCGTCGCTTCACACCAAACAAAAAACCCCCGGCGTCGGGGCGATTCCGGTCAATCAGAATCCAACGAAAAAAGTGGGGGTGGGGAAGAAGACGAGGGGGGGGGAGAGGGGAAAGGGAAACCCTAACAACAAAAGCATGTGATGATAGCCGCCCGCATTAAAGCTAAGAGAGAGAGAGAGAGAGAGATGCAGCTTTCTCTCCTCCATTTCATTCAGGCTCACGCACGTTTCTTTGTGATGCTCCAGAGCTCCTCCTCTAATCTTTCTCGACGAGATGACGCCGAATCAACCCTGATTATTGCTGCCGCTGGTAGGTGCAGGTGGAAATTAACTTTCTTCACTCTTCGCCGGATTAGAAAACCACTGAAATTGATGTGAGAAGAGAGAGAGAGAGAGAGTGGAGACGCAGACGTTTTATGGTTGTTGGAGAATTCTAATTGGAAATTCTCGATTTTCAATTTCTCATTTTTTTTTTGCGTCACAAACATTTGTTGAGGACTACAAAAACTACAAAGGGCAAAAAAAACTCGATCCTCTTCCCTTCTCCTTCAAGCTTTTCCCATTCGAATTTTATTTCAGAAGACAAAAAAAAACAAAACAAAAAATGTTATTTTCAAATTTTAAATTTTCCCGCATTTTTTTAAAAGTTTCAATGAGTTTCTTCGTGTGCACTTTTTTGCCAACTTCTCGAGTTGCTGCCGACCGATCGATTTATTCACGGCCACGACGACTTGGCGATCCACGAAATTTTCGCCAGATCATTTCCCGTCCAAACGTTTCCCTTATCGTCCGACTCAACCTTGCCGAAAATCGACTGTTGATTTTGTTGGGTTTGCACCACCGGCGCCGCTGCTTGTTGTTGTTGCAGCTGACTGTTGTACCAGTTATAATATTGTTGACGATAGACATCGAGCTGTTGCGGCGTCCACTGATTCCATTGTTGTCCATCAAGCGTTCCGATCATTGACGCGACGATGATCAGTAGAAGACAAAAACTCGACATTTCGAAGCGTTTCTTTTTTTGCCCGTTAATCTTCCCCATTTTTCCCAGGGTTTTATATGTAGTCGCCTTTTTTGCAGAATTTGTTTTTGGAAAAGGGGCGGCGCCAGTCGTTTAACATCATTTTTAAAAATATCAAAAAAAAATGCTTCTCACACACTGTGTTCACCTTGAGAAATCAGTTGAGACAAATTCCCAATCACTGACCGGTGACCAAAAAGTGATACGCATTTATCACTTTTCTTTTTTGTCTCAAAAATCAATTCGGATGAGGTTTGGTCTCAATCGTTTTTATCATTAAATTAATTCTTTTTGAAGCTTCTTTTTTCCTTTTCATTTTCAAAATAAATTTTTTTCAATACAATTTCACGTCACTTAGGGAGAAGCTCATTTTAACAGAGCTCGGAGCATCTCTGATGGGGGGGGGGGGGGAACAAAGAGTTCTTCTCTCAAATTTCTTCTTTTTTTCTCATCTTTTATTATTGAGTCTCCCAATTCAGGCTTTTAAAGGCCTCCTTTAAGGCCCCAATTTATTCTGTCAAAAGATTTCTTCTATTTTAGGAGTTCGGGGGTGATCACAAATTTTTCTCGATTATAATTGTGAAATCTTCGGATGATTTCTTCGGCGATGACTTGAAAAAAAAATCAATTTTATCGGAAAAAAAAATCGATAATCGATTAGAAAAACTGACCATCGGTCGTTGAGTGATTGGCAACTTGAAGGGTATCAATTGAGAATTGGCACTTGGCCAAATCTTCATACAACGATTTCGCGTGCGGCTCCAACAGTCGTAGCAACGAGCTGATTCCATTTTTTTCTGTCAAAAATTCGCAAAGTCCACTTGAAAAATGCTCGAGACGCGCCGGCGACACATTTCGATCGCTCATCGTTTTATCCATTGAGATTTGTCGACTTCGTCGACGTTTTTCGGCCAGCTGCTCAGCGGTTGGCACTGAAAATATATTTGTTATTATCCCATTATACAAATTTTCCAAAAAAGTTATGTAAGGCCACAGCTGGGTACAGAACCCGCCGGTGACAATTTTAACTCGGCGCTCTTTACCAACTGCGCTAATCTACGCTTTTATAAAGGGCTAAACAGTTTATCACTTGCTTAAGTTTTTTCAACTTTTAAAATTGAAAAAAATGTGTTCTCCTCCTCTCCAAACCCAAAATATGTAGCAACCGACCGTTTGTTTCCTTTCCAAGCCAATAATAATCGGATTTATGAATTTTAAATAATGGAACTTCGTGCGGACTACAATCAATAATTAGAGTTAGTTGGGTACTGTCAATTGCTGATTCAGGAAGTTGATACTGCAAAAAGTGTGCAGTACTCGAAGACGTGAATTGAATTGAATTGAACAAACTGTTAGGACAAGAACATCATTTTGTTGAATTGAACCTTTGCTGTGATTACAAATCAGACGATCTCGAAATTCTCTTTTAGTCATCGCTCGAAGCTTAAAATCAACCGACGCAAATTCTGAATCATTGTCGACGTCTTCAGTCGAAATATCATTTTTTTTAAACTGCTCACCCAGCTCTTCGCTATTCAGAATTATACTCGACGCCCAGACGCGTTCACAATCGTCGTCGCCGTCGGTGACGGGAAGAAGACCGTCAAAGGTGCATCGAAGACCGCAACGATCGCGAATCGTCAGACGTTTCGTCGACGTTGACGCTTCCATCAGATAAGTGTCGATCGCCGCCATCGTGTTTGTCTTGCTTTGCAATTTTTTTCGGTTTTTGAACTTTTCGAAATTAAAAAATGAATTTCATTTCAATTTTTATTTTTTTTATTTTGTGACACGAAAAAACCAGAAAAAAATTTTTATTTGACCCGTGAAGAAAAAGGAGAAAAATTTTTTTATTTCGCGATTGTCCTCTCTCTCTCTCTCTCAATTTTTGTTCGATTCGACACCGTCAAGATTGATGAAGGAGCTCGAGCATCGTTGACAGAATCGCACTTGATCTCTCGATTTCCATGGAGCTTTACTGCCGACCATTCCATGATTCTTTTTCACATCTGTAAAAAGTAGGCGAAAAAATGAGTCTCGCCACGAATTTTCGGAATGTCTCAACGCTCCTTTAAACACACAAAAATTTACCGCCTTCCATGTCGCCAAAAGCGAAAAACAGATGATATTTTCCCGATGAAATCACGTGCATCTGAAAAAAAAATGGCGAATTTTTGGCGGGGAAACACGAAAAATTCAGCCAAAAAAATGTCACCAATTTTCTCTCCTGCGAATCGAGATGAATATTGTCGAGAATCCATTCGGCACCACAATAAGCGCGTCCATTGTCGATGCTCGCGTAGCCGTCGCGAATCAGAATATCCGTCGCTTTCTCAAGAACCACATTTTGTTTCGCCGTGTTGTGCGATAATTGAACTCGGCCGTCTTTTGACGATGGGAAAACACATTCGAAGACGGTGTCGTTGCCCTGCAAATCTTTGCCATTTTTTTCACCATCGGAAGAAGAGCCCCACAATTCTAGCTCGAAGGAAGAACTTGAGTGGCAAATAACAGAAAGATCTTTGAATCGTTCACAAGTTCGACTCCCCTCTCAAAAATACTTTTTCAGGGGGGTTTTTTTAAGAAAATCAATAACCATCGAAGCCTCGGATCTTGAAAACGTTGTGGCCCCCCAAAAATAAAGAAAGAAGATCATACCATGAGCTCATCTTTCGAAAACCCAATTCCAAGCCATTGTCCGGTCGTCTCGACGAGACTCGTCTCGATTTCAATGATCAAATGTCGCCGTTCGTGCTTCCATGTCACCATTGTTTCGCAATCGCTTGCGTCGACGCAACCGATGGGAAGCCGCCAACAGCCCCGTGTCGCGCCGCATTCACTAATGTGCGTCACGTGAAACGTGAAAACCAACGGAATTGAAATGAAAAGGAGAAGAAGAAGAAGAGGAAGAAGGCGACGACGAAACAAGAATTCTGACATTTTCAGCTTTTCCTTTTTCAATTAAATTAACAAATAAAAAATTGAAAGAAACGAAGCTTTTAAATAGGAAAAATTATTCCAGTTTCATTCTAATCAAACAACGATCAAACCTTTTGTTTAAAAAATTGATTTATTTCAACTGGTTTTTTTACTTTTTTTTTTTTTTGAATTGAAAAAGTTAAAAATTCAAAACAAATGAGAGAGTATGGCAAACGGAGAGACTTTTTTTTAATCATACCAAAATAAAACAAAATCTTTTAAAATTCACAATTTTTCAATAATTTTGATATCATTGGAAAGATCAGATTGTGAAGGCAAAGAATATCATAATTTTATTCCGAAAAATTCATTTTAAAGTGACAAAAATCGACAAAATAAAACAAAGATCTAAGTCTCTTCATTTGGCACACTCTCTCGTTCACCCTGTAGGGGCCACAACAATTCGAAAATCATTTTGTCAAAATGGAAAAAAAAACGAAATCTTTTAAAATTCAGAATTTTTTAATAATTTTGGTATCATTGGAAAGATCAGATTGTGAAGGCAAAGAATATCATAATTTTATTCTGAAAAATTCATTTTAAAGTGACAAAAATCGACAAAATAAAACAAAGATCTAAGTCTCTTCATTTGGCACACTCTCTCGTTCACCCTGTAGGGGCCACAACAATTCGAAAATCATTTTGTCAAAATGGAAAAAAAAACGAAATCTTTTAAAACTCAGAATTTTTTAATAATTTTGGTATCATTGGAAAGATCAGATTGTGAAGGCAAAGAATATCATAATTTTATTCTGAAAAATTCATTTTAAAGTGACAAAAATCGACAAAATATAACGAAGATCTAAGTCTCTTGACTCGGCACACTCTCTCGTTCACCCTGTAGGGGCCACAACAATTCGAAAATCATTTTGTCAAAATGGAAAAAAAAACGAAATCTTTTAAAACTCAGAATTTTTTAATAATTTTGGTATCATTGGAAAGATCAGATTGTGAAGGCAAAGAATATCATAATTTTATTCTGAAAAATTCATTTTAAAGTGACAAAAATCGACAAAATATAACGAAGATCTAAGTCTCTTGACTCGGCACACTCTCTCGTTCACCCTGTAGGGGCCACAACAATTCGAAAATCATTTTGTCAAAATGGAAAAAAAAACGAAATCTTTTAAAATTCAGAATTTTTTAATAATTTTGGTATCATTGGAAAGATCAGATTGTGAAGGCAAAGAATATCATAATTTTATTCTGAAAAATTCATTTTAAAGTGACAAAAATCGACAAAATAAAACAAAGATCTAAGTCTCTTCATTTGGCACACTCTCTCGTTCACCCTGTAGGGGCCACAACAATTCGAAAATCATTTTGTCAAAATGGAAAAAAAAACGAAATCTTTTAAAATTCAGAATTTTTTAATAATTTTGGTATCATTGGAAAGATCAGATTGTGAAGGCAAAGAATATCATAATTTTATTCTGAAAAATTCATTTTAAAGTGACAAAAATCGACAAAATATAACGAAGATCTAAGTCTCTTGACTCGGCACACTCTCTCGTTCACCCTGTAGGGGCCACAACAATTCGAAAATCATTTTGTCAAAATGGAAAAAAAAACGAAATCTTTTAAAACTCAGAATTTTTTAATAATTTTGGTATCATTGGAAAGATCAGATTGTGAAGGCAAAGAATATCATAATTTTATTCTGAAAAATTCATTTTAAAGTGACAAAAATCGACAAAATATAACGAAGATCTAAGTCTCTTGACTCGGCACACTCTCTCGTTCACCCTGTAGGGGCCACAACAATTCGAAAATCATTTTGTCAAAATGGAAAAAAAAACGAAATCTTTTAAAACTCAGAATTTTTTAATAATTTTGGTATCATTGGAAAGATCAGATTGTGAAGGCAAAGAATATCATAATTTTATTCTGAAAAATTCATTTTAAAGTGACAAAAATCGACAAAATATAACGAAGATCTAAGTCTCTTGACTCGGCACACTCTCTCGTTCACCCTGTAGGGGCCACAACAATTCGAAAATCATTTTGTCAAAATGGAAAAAAAAACGAAATCTTTTAAAATTCAGAATTTTTTAATAATTTTGGTATCATTGGAAAGATCAGATTGTGAAGGCAAAGAATATCATAATTTTATTCTGAAAAATTCATTTTAAAGTGACAAAAATCGACAAAATAAAACAAAGATCTAAGTCTCTTCATTTGGCACACTCTCTCGTTCACCCTGTAGGGGCCACAACAATTCGAAAATCATTTTGTCAAAATGGAAAAAAAAACGAAATCTTTTAAAATTCAGAATTTTTTAATAATTTTGGTATCATTGGAAAGATCAGATTGTGAAGGCAAAGAATATCATAATTTTATTCTGAAAAATTCATTTTAAAGTGACAAAAATCGACAAAATAAAACAAAGATCTAAGTCTCTTCATTTGGCACACTCTCTCGTTCACCCTGTAGGGGCCACAACAATTCGAAAATCATTTTGTCAAAATGGAAAAAAAAACGAAATCTTTTAAAACTCAGAATTTTTTAATAATTTTGGTATCATTGGAAAGATCAGATTGTGAAGGCAAAGAATATCATAATTTTATTCTGAAAAATTCATTTTAAAGTGACAAAAATCGACAAAATATAACGAAGATCTAAGTCTCTTGACTCGGCACACTCTCTCGTTCACCCTGTAGGGGCCACAACAATTCGAAAATCATTTTGTCAAAATGGAAAAAAAAACGAAATCTTTTAAAACTCAGAATTTTTTAATAATTTTGGTATCATTGGAAAGATCAGATTGTGAAGGCAAAGAATATCATAATTTTATTCTGAAAAATTCATTTTAAAGTGACAAAAATCGACAAAATATAACGAAGATCTAAGTCTCTTGACTCGGCACACTCTCTCGTTCACCCTGTAGGGGCCACAACAATTCGAAAATCATTTTGTCAAAATGGAAAAAAAAAACGAAATCTTTAAAAATTCAGAATTTTTCAGTAATTTTGATATCATTGGAAAGATCAGATTGTGAAGGCAAAGAATATCATAATTTTATTCCGAAAAATTCATTTTAAAATGACAAAAATCGACAAAATATAACGAAGATCTAAGTATCTTCACTCGGCACACTCTCTCGTTCACCCTGTAGGGGCCACAACAATTCGAAAATCATTTTGTCAAAATGGAAAAAAAAACGAAATCTTTTAAAACTCAGAATTTTTTAATAATTTTGGTATCATTGGAAAGATCAGATTGTGAAGGCAAAGAATATCATAATTTTATTCTGAAAAATTCATTTTAAAGTGACAAAAATCGACAAAATATAACGAAGATCTAAGTCTCTTGACTCGGCACACTCTCTCGTTCACCCTGTAGGGGCCACAACAATTCGAAAATCATTTTGTCAAAATGGAAAAAAAAACGAAATCTTTTAAAACTCAGAATTTTTTAATAATTTTGGTATCATTGGAAAGATCAGATTGTGAAGGCAAAGAATATCATAATTTTATTCTGAAAAATTCATTTTAAAGTGACAAAAATCGACAAAATATAACGAAGATCTAAGTCTCTTGACTCGGCACACTCTCTCGTTCACCCTGTAGGGGCCACAACAATTCGAAAATCATTTTGTCAAAATGGAAAAAAAAAACGAAATCTTTTAAAACTCAGAATTTTTTAATAATTTTGGTATCATTGGAAAGATCAGATTGTGAAGACAAAGAATATCATAATTTTATTCCGAAAAATTCATTTTAAAATCACAAAAATCGACAAAATATAACAAAAGTCTAAGTCTCTTCATTTGGCACACTCTCTCGTTCACCCTGTAGGGGCCACAACAATTTGAAAATCATTTTGTCAAAATGGAAAAAAAAACGAAATCTTTTAAAACTCAGAATTTTTTAATAATTTTGGTATCATTGGAAAGATCAGATTGTGAAGGCAAAGAATATCATAATTTTATTCCGAAAAATTCATTTTAAAGTGACAAAAATCGACAAAATATAACGAAGATCTAAGTCTCTTGACTCGGCACACTCTCTCGTTCACCCTGTAGGGGCCACAACAATTCGAAAATCATTTTGTCAAAATGGAAAAAAAAACGAAATCTTTTAAAACTCAGAATTTTTTAATAATTTTGGTATCATTGGAAAGATCAGATTGTGAAGGCAAAGAATATCATAATTTTATTCTGAAAAATTCATTTTAAAGTGACAAAAATCGACAAAATATAACAAAAGTCTAAGTCTCTTCATTTGGCACACTCTCTCGTTCACCCTGTAGGGGCCACAACAATTCGAAAATCATTTTGTCAAAATGGAAAAAAAAACGAAATCTTTTAAAACTCAGAATTTTTTAATAATTTTGGTATCATTGGAAAGATCAGATTGTGAAGGCAAAGAATATCATAATTTTATTCCGAAAAATTCATTTTAAAGTGACAAAAATCGACAAAATATAACGAAGATCTAAGTCTCTTGACTCGGCACACTCTCTCGTTCACCCTGTAGGGGCCACAACAATTCGAAAATCATTTTGTCAAAATGGAAAAAAAAACGAAATCTTTTAAAACTCAGAATTTTTTAATAATTTTGGTATCATTGGAAAGATCAGATTGTGAAGGCAAAGAATATCATAATTTTATTCCGAAAAATTCATTTTAAAGTGACAAAAATCGACAAAATATAACGAAGATCTAAGTCTCTTGACTCGGCACACTCTCTCGTTCACCCTGTAGGGGCCACAACAATTCGAAAATCATTTTGTCAAAATGGAAAAAAAAACGAAATCTTTTAAAACTCAGAATTTTTTAATAATTTTGGTATCATTGGAAAGATCAGATTGTGAAGACAAAGAATATCATAATTTTATTCCGAAAAATTCATTTTAAAATCACAAAAATCGACAAAATATAACAAAAGTCTAAGTCTCTTCATTTGGCACACTCTCTCGTTCACCCTGTAGGGGCCACAACAATTCGAAAATCATTTTGTCAAAATGGAAAAAAAAACGAAATCTTTTAAAACTCAGAATTTTTTAATAATTTTGGTATCATTGGAAAGATCAGATTGTGAAGGCAAAGAATATCATAATTTTATTCCGAAAAATTCATTTTAAAGTGACAAAAATCGACAAAATATAACGAAGATCTAAGTCTCTTGACTCGGCACACTCTCTCGTTCACCCTGTAGGGGCCACAACAATTCGAAAATCATTTTGTCAAAATGGAAAAAAAAACGAAATCTTTTAAAACTCAGAATTTTTTAATAATTTTGGTATCATTGGAAAGATCAGATTGTGAAGGCAAAGAATATCATAATTTTATTCCGAAAAATTCATTTTAAAATCACAAAAATCGACAAAATATAACAAAAGTCTAAGTCTCTTCATTTGGCACACTCTCTCGTTCACCCTGTAGGGGCCACAACAATTCGAAAATCATTTTGTCAAAATGGAAAAAAAAAACGAAATCTTTTAAAACTCAGAATTTTTTAATAATTTTGGTATCATTGGAAAGATCAGATTGTGAAGGCAAAGAATATCATAATTTTATTCTGAAAAATTCATTTTAAAGTGACAAAAATCGACAAAATATAACAAAAGTCTAAGTCTCTTCATTTGGCACACTCTCTCGTTCACCCTGTAGGAGCCACAACAATTCGAAAATCATTTTGTCAAAATGGAAAAAAAAACGAAATCTTTTAAAACTCAGAATTTTTTAATAATTTTGGTATCATTGGAAAGATCAGATTGTGAAGACAAAGAATATCATAATTTTATTCCGAAAAATTCATTTTAAAATCACAAAAATCGACAAAATATAACAAAAGTCTAAGTCTCTTCATTTGGCACACTCTCTCGTTCACCCTGTAGGGGCCACAACAATTCGAAAATCATTTTGTCAAAATGGAAAAAAAAACGAAATCTTTTAAAATTCAGAATTTTTTAATAATTTTGGTATCATTGGAAAGATCAGATTGTGAAGGCAAAGAATATCATAATTTTATTCTGAAAAATTCATTTTAAAGTGACAAAAATCGACAAAATAAAACAAAGATCTAAGTCTCTTCATTTGGCACACTCTCTCGTTCACCCTGTAGGGGCCACAACAATTCGAAAATCATTTTGTCAAAATGGAAAAAAAAAACGAAATCTTTTAAAATTCAGAATTTTTTAATAATTTTGGTATCATTGGAAAGATCAGATTGTGAAGGCAAAGAATATCATAATTTTATTCTGAAAAATTCATTTTAAAGTGACAAAAATCGACAAAATAAAACAAAGATCTAAGTCTCTTCATTTGGCACACTCTCTCGTTCACCCTGTAGGGGCCACAACAATTCGAAAATCATTTTGTCAAAATGGAAAAAAAAAACGAAATCTTTTAAAATTCAGAATTTTTTAATAATTTTGGTATCATTGGAAAGATCAGATTGTGAAGACAAAGAATATCATAATTTTATTCCGAAAAATTCATTTTAAAATGACAAAAATCGACAAAATATAACGAAGATCTAAGTCTCTTGACTCGGCACACTCTCTCGTTCACCTTGTAGGGGCCACAACAATTCGAAAATCATTTTGTCAAAATGGAAAAAAAAACGAAATCTTTTAAAATTCAGAATTTTTTAATAATTTTGGTATCATTGGAAAGATCAGATTGTGAAGGCAAAGAATATCATAATTTTATTCTGAAAAATTCATTTTAAAGTGACAAAAATCGACAAAATAAAACAAAGATCTAAGTCTCTTCATTTGGCACACTCTCTCGTTCACCCTGTAGGAGCCACAACAATTCGAAAATCATTTTGTCAAAATGGAAAAAAAAACGAAATCTTTTAAAATTCAGAATTTTTTAATAATTTGGTATCATTGGAAAGATCAGATTGTGAAGGCAAAGAATATCATAATTTTATTCCGAAAAATTCATTTTAAAATCACAAAAATCGACAAAATATAACAAAAGTCTAAGTCTCTTCATTTGGCACACTCTCTCGTTCACCCTGTAGGGGCCACAACAATTCGAAAATCATTTTGTCAAAATGGAAAAAAAAACGAAATCTTTTAAAATTCAGAATTTTTTAATAATTTGGTATCATTGGAAAGATCAGATTGTGAAGGCAAAGAATATCATAATTTTATTCCGAAAAATTCATTTTAAAATCACAAAAATCGACAAAATATAACAAAAGTCTAAGTCTCTTCATTTGGCACACTCTCTCGTTCACCCTGTAGGGGCCACAACAATTCGAAAATCATTTTGTCAAAATGGAAAAAAAAACGAAATCTTTTAAAATTCAGAATTTTTTAATAATTTGGTATCATTGGAAAGATCAGATTGTGAAGGCAAAGAATATCATAATTTTATTCCGAAAAATTCATTTTAAAATCACAAAAATCGACAAAATATAACAAAAGTCTAAGTCTCTTCATTTGGCACACTCTCTCGTTCACCCTGTAGGGGCCACAACAATTCGAAAATCATTTTGTCAAAATGGAAAAAAAAAACGAAATCTTTTAAAACTCAGAATTTTTTAATAATTTTGGTATCATTGGAAAGATCAGATTGTGAAGGCAAAGAATATCATAATTTTATTCTGAAAAATTCATTTTAAAGTGACAAAAATCGACAAAATATAACAAAAGTCTAAGTCTCTTCATTTGGCACACTCTCTCGTTCACCCTGTAGGAGCCACAACAATTCGAAAATCATTTTGTCAAAATGGAAAAAAAAACGAAATCTTTTAAAATTCAGAATTTTTTAATAAGTTTGGTATCATTGGAAAGATCAGATTGTGAAGGCAAAGAATATCATAATTTTATTCTGAAAAATTCATTTTAAAGTGACAAAAATCGACAAAATATAACGAAGATCTAAGTCTCTTGACTCGGCACACTCTCTCGTTCACCCTGTAGGGGCCACAACAATTCGAAAATCATTTTGTCAAAATGGAAAAAAAAACGAAATCTTTTAAAATTCAGAATTTTTTAATAATTTGGTATCATTGGAAAGATCAGATTGTGAAGGCAAAGAATATCATAATTTTATTCCGAAAAATTCATTTTAAAATCACAAAAATCGACAAAATATAACAAAAGTCTAAGTCTCTTCATTTGGCACACTCTCTCGTTCACCCTGTAGGGGCCACAACAATTCGAAAATCATTTTGTCAAAATGGAAAAAAAAACGAAATCTTTTAAAACTCAGAATTTTTTAATAATTTTGGTATCATTGGAAAGATCAGATTGTGAAGGCAAAGAATATCATAATTTTATTCTGAAAAATTCATTTTAAAGTGACAAAAATCGACAAAATATAACAAAAGTCTAAGTCTCTTCATTTGGCACACTCTCTCGTTCACCCTGTAGGAGCCACAACAATTCGAAAATCATTTTGTCAAAATGGAAAAAAAAACGAAATCTTTTAAAATTCAGAATTTTTTAATAAGTTTGGTATCATTGGAAAGATCAGATTGTGAAGGCAAAGAATATCATAATTTTATTCCGAAAAATTCATTTTAAAATCACAAAAATCGACAAAATATAACAAAAGTCTAAGTCTCTTCATTTGGCACACTCTCTCGTTCACCCTGTAGGGGCCACAACAATTCGAAAATCATTTTGTCAAAATGGAAAAAAAAACGAAATCTTTTAAAACTCAGAATTTTTTAATAATTTTGGTATCATTGGAAAGATCAGATTGTGAAGGCAAAGAATATCATAATTTTATTCTGAAAAATTCATTTTAAAGTGACAAAAATCGACAAAATATAACAAAAGTCTAAGTCTCTTCATTTGGCACACTCTCTCGTTCACCCTGTAGGAGCCACAACAATTCGAAAATCATTTTGTCAAAATGGAAAAAAAAACGAAATCTTTTAAAATTCAGAATTTTTTAATAAGTTTGGTATCATTGGAAAGATCAGATTGTGAAGGCAAAGAATATCATAATTTTATTCTGAAAAATTCATTTTAAAGTGACAAAAATCGACAAAATATAACGAAGATCTAAGTCTCTTGACTCGGCACACTCTCTCGTTCACCCTGTAGGGGCCACAACAATTCGAAAATCATTTTGTCAAAATGGAAAAAAAAACGAAATCTTTTAAAATTCAGAATTTTTTAATAATTTGGTATCATTGGAAAGATCAGATTGTGAAGGCAAAGAATATCATAATTTTATTCCGAAAAATTCATTTTAAAATCACAAAAATCGACAAAATATAACAAAAGTCTAAGTCTCTTCATTTGGCACACTCTCTCGTTCACCCTGTAGGGGCCACAACAATTCGAAAATCATTTTGTCAAAATGGAAAAAAAAACGAAATCTTTTAAAATTCAGAATTTTTTAATAATTTGGTATCATTGGAAAGATCAGATTGTGAAGGCAAAGAATATCATAATTTTATTCCGAAAAATTCATTTTAAAATCACAAAAATCGACAAAATATAACAAAAGTCTAAGTCTCTTCATTTGGCACACTCTCTCGTTCACCCTGTAGGGGCCACAACAATTCGAAAATCATTTTGTCAAAATGGAAAAAAAAACGAAATCTTTTAAAACTCAGAATTTTTTAATAATTTTGGTATCATTGGAAAGATCAGATTGTGAAGGCAAAGAATATCATAATTTTATTCTGAAAAATTCATTTTAAAGTGACAAAAATCGACAAAATATAACAAAAGTCTAAGTCTCTTCATTTGGCACACTCTCTCGTTCACCCTGTAGGAGCCACAACAATTCGAAAATCATTTTGTCAAAATGGAAAAAAAAACGAAATCTTTTAAAATTCAGAATTTTTTAATAAGTTTGGTATCATTGGAAAGATCAGATTGTGAAGGCAAAGAATATCATAATTTTATTCTGAAAAATTCATTTTAAAGTGACAAAAATCGACAAAATATAACGAAGATCTAAGTCTCTTGACTCGGCACACTCTCTCGTTCACCCTGTAGGGGCCACAACAATTCGAAAATCATTTTGTCAAAATGGAAAAAAAAAACGAAATCTTTTAAAATTCAGAATTTTTTAATAAGTTTGGTATCATTGGAAAGATCAGATTGTGAAGGCAAAGAATATCATAATTTTATTCCGAAAAATTCATTTTAAAATCACAAAAATCGACAAAATATAACAAAAGTCTAAGTCTCTTCATTTGGCACACTCTCTCGTTCACCCTGTAGGGGCCACAACAATTCGAAAATCATTTTGTCAAAATGGAAAAAAAAACGAAATCTTTTAAAACTCAGAATTTTTTAATAATTTTGGTATCATTGGAAAGATCAGATTGTGAAGGCAAAGAATATCATAATTTTATTCTGAAAAATTCATTTTAAAGTGACAAAAATCGACAAAATATAACGAAGATCTAAGTCTCTTGACTCGGCACACTCTCTCGTTCACCCTGTAGGGGCCACAACAATTCGAAAATCATTTTGTCAAAATGGAAAAAAAAACGAAATCTTTTAAAATTCAGAATTTTTTAATAATTTTGGTATCATTGGAAAGATCAGATTGTGAAGGCAAAGAATATCATAATTTTATTCTGAAAAATTCATTTTAAAGTGACAAAAATCGACAAAATAAAACAAAGATCTATGTCTCTTCATTTGGCACACTCTCTCGTTCACCCTGTAGGAGCCACAACAATTCGAAAATCATTTTGTCAAAATGGAAAAAAAAACGAAATCTTTTAAAACTCAGAATTTTTTAATAATTTTGGTATCATTGGAAAGATCAGATTGTGAAGGCAAAGAATATCATAATTTTATTCTGAAAAATTCATTTTAAAGTGACAAAAATCGACAAAATAAAACAAAGATCTAAGTCTCTTCATTTGGCACACTCTCTCGTTCACCCTGTAGGAGCCACAACAATTCGAAAATCATTTTGTCAAAATGGAAAAAAAAACGAAATCTTTTAAAACTCAGAATTTTTTAATAATTTTGGTATCATTGGAAAGATCAGATTGTGAAGGCAAAGAATATCATAATTTTATTCTGAAAAATTCATTTTAAAGTGACAAAAATCGACAAAATAAAACAAAGATCTAAGTCTCTTCATTTGGCACACTCTCTCGTTCACCCTGTAGGGGCCACAACAATTCGAAAATCATTTTGTCAAAATGGAAAAAAAAACGAAATCTTTTAAAATTCAGAATTTTTTAATAATTTTGGTATCATTGGAAAGATCAGATTGTGAAGGCAAAGAATATCATAATTTTATTCTGAAAAATTCATTTTAAAGTGACAAAAATCGACAAAATAAAACAAAGATCTATGTCTCTTCATTTGGCACACTCTCTCGTTCACCCTGTAGGAGCCACAACAATTCGAAAATCATTTTGTCAAAATGGAAAAAAAAACGAAATCTTTTAAAACTCAGAATTTTTTAATAATTTTGGTATCATTGGAAAGATCAGATTGTGAAGGCAAAGAATATCATAATTTTATTCTGAAAAATTCATTTTAAAGTGACAAAAATCGACAAAATAAAACAAAGATCTAAGTCTCTTCATTTGGCACACTCTCTCGTTCACCCTGTAGGAGCCACAACAATTCGAAAATCATTTTGTCAAAATGGAAAAAAAAACGAAATCTTTTAAAACTCAGAATTTTTTAATAATTTTGGTATCATTGGAAAGATCAGATTGTGAAGGCAAAGAATATCATAATTTTATTCTGAAAAATTCATTTTAAAGTGACAAAAATCGACAAAATAAAACAAAGATCTAAGTCTCTTCATTTGGCACACTCTCTCGTTCACCCTGTAGGAGCCACAACAATTCGAAAATCATTTTGTCAAAATGGAAAAAAAAAACGAAATCTTTTAAAATTCAGAATTTTTTAATAATTTTGGTATCATTGGAAAGATCAGATTGTGAAGGCAAAGAATATCATAATTTTATTCCGAAAAATTCATTTTAAAGTGACAAAAATCGACAAAATAAAACAAAGATCTAAGTCTCTTCATTTGGCACACTCTCTCGTTCACCCTGTAGGAGCCACAACAATTCGAAAATCATTTTGTCAAAATGGAAAAAAAAACGAAATCTTTTAAAATTCAGAATTTTTTAATAATTTTGGTATCATTGGAAAGATCAGATTGTGAAGGCAAAGAATATCATAATTTTATTCCGAAAAATTCATTTTAAAGTGACAAAAATCGACAAAATAAAACAAAGATCTAAGTCTCTTCATTTGGCACACTCTCTCGTTCACCCTGTAGGAGCCACAACAATTCGAAAATCATTTTGTCAAAATGGAAAAAAAAACGAAATCTTTTAAAACTCAGAATTTTTTAATAATTTTGGTATCATTGGAAAGATCAGATTGTGAAGGCAAAGAATATCATAATTTTATTCCGAAAAATTCATTTTAAAATGACAAAAATCGACAAAATATAACGAAGATCTAAGTCTCTTGACTCGGCACACTCTCTCGTTCACCCTGTAGGGGCCACAACAATTCGAAAATCATTTTGTCAAAATGGAAAAAAAAACGAAATCTTTTAAAACTCAGAATTTTTTAATAATTTTGGTATCATTGGAAAGATCAGATTGTGAAGGCAAAGAATATCATAATTTTATTCCGAAAAATTCATTTTAAAATGACAAAAATCGACAAAATATAACGAAGATCTAAGTCTCTTGACTCGGCACACTCTCTCGTTCACCCTGTAGGGGCCACAACAATTCGAAAATCATTTTGTCAAAATGGAAAAAAAAAACGAAATCTTTTAAAATTCAGAATTTTTTAATAATTTTGGTATCATTGGAAAGATCAGATTGTGAAGGCAAAGAATATCATAATTTTATTCTGAAAAATTCATTTTAAAATCACAAAAATCGACAAAATAAAACAAAGATCTAAGTCTCTTCATTTGGCACACTCTCTCGTTCACCCTGTAGGAGCCACAACAATTCGAAAATCATTTTGTCAAAATGGAAAAAAAAACGAAATCTTTTAAAATTCAGAATTTTTTAATAATTTTGGTATCATTGGAAAGATCAGATTGTGAAGGCAAAGAATATCATAATTTTATTCCGAAAAATTCATTTTAAAGTGACAAAAATCGACAAAATAAAACAAAGATCTAAGTCTCTTCATTTGGCACACTCTCTCGTTCACCCTGTAGGAGCCACAACAATTCGAAAATCATTTTGTCAAAATGGAAAAAAAAAACGAAATCTTTTAAAACTCAGAATTTTTTAATAATTTTGGTATCATTGGAAAGATCAGATTGTGAAGGCAAAGAATATCATAATTTTATTCCGAAAAATTCATTTTAAAGTGACAAAAATCGACAAAATAAAACAAAGATCTAAGTCTCTTCATTTGGCACACTCTCTCGTTCACCCTGTAGGAGCCACAACAATTCGAAAATCATTTTGTCAAAATGGAAAAAAAAAACGAAATCTTTTAAAACTCAGAATTTTTTAATAATTTTGGTATCATTGGAAAGATCAGATTGTGAAGGCAAAGAATATCATAATTTTATTCTGAAAAATTCATTTTAAAGTGACAAAAATCGACAAAATAAAACAAAGATCTAAGTCTCTTCATTTGGCACACTCTCTCGTTCACCCTGTAGGAGCCACAACAATTCGAAAATCATTTTGTCAAAATGGAAAAAAAACGAAATCTTTTAAAACTCAGAATTTTTTAATAATTTTGGTATCATTGGAAAGATCAGATTGTGAAGGCAAAGAATATCATAATTTTATTCTGAAAAATTCATTTTAAAATCACAAAAATCGACAAAATATAACAAAGATCTAAGTCTCTTCATTTGGCACACTCTCTCGTTCACCCTGTAGGAGCCACAACAATTCGAAAATCATTTTGTCAAAATGGAAAAAAAAACGAAATCTTTTAAAACTCAGAATTTTTTAATAATTTTGGTATCATTGGAAAGATCAGATTGTGAAGGCAAAGAATATCATAATTTTATTCCGAAAAATTCATTTTAAAATCACAAAAATCGACAAAATATAACAAAAGTCTAAGTCTCTTCATTTGGCACACTCTCTCGTTCACCCTGTAGGGGCCACAACAATTCGAAAATCATTTTGTCAAAATGGAAAAAAAAACGAAATCTTTTAAAACTCAGAATTTTTTAATAATTTTGGTATCATTGGAAAGATCAGATTGTGAAGGCAAAGAATATCATAATTTTATTCCGAAAAATTCATTTTAAAATCACAAAAATCGACAAAATAAAACAAAGATCTAAGTCTCTTCATTTGGCACACTCTCTCGTTCACCCTGTAGGAGCCACAACAATTCGAAAATCATTTTGTCAAAATGGAAAAAAAAACGAAATCTTTTAAAACTCAGAATTTTTTAATAATTTTGGTATCATTGGAAAGATCAGATTGTGAAGGCAAAGAATATCATAATTTTATTCCGAAAAATTCATTTTAAAATCACAAAAATCGACAAAATATAACAAAAGTCTAAGTCTCTTCATTTGGCACACTCTCTCGTTCACCCTGTAGGGGCCACAACAATTCGAAAATCATTTTGTCAAAATGGAAAAAAAAACGAAATCTTTTAAAACTCAGAATTTTTTAATAATTTTGGTATCATTGGAAAGATCAGATTGTGAAGGCAAAGAATATCATAATTTTATTCCGAAAAATTCATTTTAAAATGACAAAAATCGACAAAATATAACGAAGATCTAAGTATCTTCACTCGGCACACTCTCTCGTTCACCCTGTAGGGGCCACAACAATTCGAAAATCATTTTGTCAAAATGGAAAAAAAAACGAAATCTTTTAAAATTCAGAATTTTTTAATAATTTGGTATCATTGGAAAGATCAGATTGTGAAGGCAAAGAATATCATAATTTTATTCCGAAAAATTCATTTTAAAATGACAAAAATCGACAAAATATAACGAAGATCTAAGTATCTTCACTCGGCACACTCTCTCGTTCACCCTGTAGGGGCCACAACAATTCGAAAATCATTTTGTCAAAATGGAAAAAAAAAACGAAATCTTTTAAAATTCAGAATTTTTTAATAATTTTGGTATCATTGGAAAGATCAGATTGTGAAGGCAAAGAATATCATAATTTTATTCTGAAAAATTCATTTTAAAATGACAAAAATCGACAAAATATAACGAAGATCTAAGTATCTTCACTCGGCACACTCTCTCGTTCACCCTGTAGGAGCCACAACAATTCGAAAATCATTTTGTCAAAATGGAAAAAAAAACGAAATCTTTTAAAATTCAGAATTTTTTAATAATTTGGTATCATTGGAAAGATCAGATTGTGAAGGCAAAGAATATCATAATTTTATTCTGAAAAATTCATTTTAAAATGACAAAAATCGACAAAATATAACGAAGATCTAAGTATCTTCACTCGGCACACTCTCTCGTTCACCCTGTAGGAGCCACAACAATTCGAAAATCATTTTGTCAAAATGGAAAAAAAAACGAAATCTTTTAAAACTCAGAATTTTTTAATAATTTTGGTATCATTGGAAAGATCAGATTGTGAAGGCAAAGAATATCATAATTTTATTCTGAAAAATTCATTTTAAAGTGACAAAAATCGACAAAATAAAACAAAGATCTAAGTCTCTTCATTTGGCACACTCTCTCGTTCACCCTGTAGGAGCCACAACAATTCGAAAATCATTTTGTCAAAATGGAAAAAAAAACGAAATCTTTTAAAATTCAGAATTTTTTAATAATTTGGTATCATTGGAAAGATCAGATTGTGAAGGCAAAGAATATCATAATTTTATTCCGAAAAATTCATTTTAAAATGACAAAAATCGACAAAATATAACGAAGATCTAAGTATCTTCACTCGGCACACTCTCTCGTTCACCCTGTAGGAGCCACAACAATTCGAAAATCATTTTGTCAAAATGGAAAAAAAAACGAAATCTTTTAAAATTCAGAATTTTTTAATAATTTTGGTATCATTGGAAAGATCAGATTGTGAAGGCAAAGAATATCATAATTTTATTCCGAAAAATTCATTTTAAAATGACAAAAATCGACAAAATATAACGAAGATCTAAGTCTCTTGACTCGGCACACTCTCTCGTTCACCCTGTAGGGGCCACAACAATTCGAAAATCATTTTGTCAAAATGGAAAAAAAAAACGAAATCTTTTAAAACTCAGAATTTTTTAATAATTTTGGTATCATTGGAAAGATCAGATTGTGAAGGCAAAGAATATCATAATTTTATTCCGAAAAATTCATTTTAAAATGACAAAAATCGACAAAATATAACGAAGATCTAAGTATCTTCACTCGGCACACTCTCTCGTTCACCCTGTAGGGGCCACAACAATTCGAAAATCATTTTGTCAAAATGGAAAAAAAAACGAAATCTTTTAAAACTCAGAATTTTTTAATAATTTTGGTATCATTGGAAAGATCAGATTGTGAAGGCAAAGAATATCATAATTTTATTCTGAAAAATTCATTTTAAAGTGACAAAAATCGACAAAATAAAACAAAGATCTAAGTCTCTTCATTTGGCACACTCTCTCGTTCACCCTGTAGGGGCCACAACAATTCGAAAATCATTTTGTCAAAATGGAAAAAAAAACGAAATCTTTTAAAACTCAGAATTTTTTAATAATTTTGGTATCATTGGAAAGATCAGATTGTGAAGGCAAAGAATATCATAATTTTATTCTGAAAAATTCATTTTAAAGTGACAAAAATCGACAAAATAAAACAAAGATCTAAGTCTCTTCATTTGGCACACTCTCTCGTTCACCCTGTAGGGGCCACAACAATTCGAAAATCATTTTGTCAAAATGGAAAAAAAAACGAAATCTTTTAAAACTCAGAATTTTTTAATAATTTTGGTATCATTGGAAAGATCAGATTGTGAAGGCAAAGAATATCATAATTTTATTCTGAAAAATTCATTTTAAAGTGACAAAAATCGACAAAATAAAACAAAGATCTAAGTCTCTTCATTTGGCACACTCTCTCGTTCACCCTGTAGGGGCCACAACAATTCGAAAATCATTTTGTCAAAATGGAAAAAAAAACGAAATCTTTTAAAACTCAGAATTTTTTAATAATTTTGGTATCATTGGAAAGATCAGATTGTGAAGGCAAAGAATATCATAATTTTATTCTGAAAAATTCATTTTAAAGTGACAAAAATCGACAAAATAAAACAAAGATCTAAGTCTCTTCATTTGGCACACTCTCTCGTTCACCCTGTAGGGGCCACAACAATTCGAAAATCATTTTGTCAAAATGGAAAAAAAAACGAAATCTTTTAAAACTCAGAATTTTTTAATAATTTTGGTATCATTGGAAAGATCAGATTGTGAAGGCAAAGAATATCATAATTTTATTCTGAAAAATTCATTTTAAAGTGACAAAAATCGACAAAATAAAACAAAGATCTAAGTCTCTTCATTTGGCACACTCTCTCGTTCACCCTGTAGGGGCCACAACAATTCGAAAATCATTTTGTCAAAATGGAAAAAAAAACGAAATCTTTTAAAACTCAGAATTTTTTAATAATTTTGGTATCATTGGAAAGATCAGATTGTGAAGGCAAAGAATATCATAATTTTATTCCGAAAAATTCATTTTAAAATGACAAAAATCGACAAAATATAACAAAGATCTAAGTCTCTTCATTTGGCACACTCTCTCGTTCACCCTGTAGGGGCCACAACAATTCGAAAATCATTTTGTCAAAATGGAAAAAAAAACGAAATCTTTTAAAACTCAGAATTTTTTAATAATTTTGGTATCATTGGAAAGATCAGATTGTGAAGGCAAAGAATATCATAATTTTATTCTGAAAAATTCATTTTAAAGTGACAAAAATCGACAAAATAAAACAAAGATCTAAGTCTCTTCATTTGGCACACTCTCTCGTTCACCCTGTAGGGGCCACAACAATTCGAAAATCATTTTGTCAAAATGGAAAAAAAAACGAAATCTTTTAAAACTCAGAATTTTTTAATAATTTTGGTATCATTGGAAAGATCAGATTGTGAAGGCAAAGAATATCATAATTTTATTCCGAAAAATTCATTTTAAAATGACAAAAATCGACAAAATAAAACAAAGATCTAAGTCTCTTCATTTGGCACACTCTCTCGTTCACCCTGTAGGGGCCACAACAATTCGAAAATCATTTTGTCAAAATGGAAAAAAAAACGAAATCTTTTAAAACTCAGAATTTTTTAATAATTTTGGTATCATTGGAAAGATCAGATTGTGAAGGCAAAGAATATCATAATTTTATTCTGAAAAATTCATTTTAAAGTGACAAAAATCGACAAAATAAAACAAAGATCTAAGTCTCTTCATTTGGCACACTCTCTCGTTCACCCTGTAGGGGCCACAACAATTCGAAAATCATTTTGTCAAAATGGAAAAAAAAACGAAATCTTTTAAAATTCAGAATTTTTTAATAATTTGGTATCATTGGAAAGATCAGATTGTGAAGGCAAAGAATATCATAATTTTATTCTGAAAAATTCATTTTAAAGTGACAAAAATCGACAAAATAAAACAAAGATCTAAGTCTCTTCATTTGGCACACTCTCTCGTTCACCCTGTAGGGGCCACAACAATTCGAAAATCATTTTGTCAAAATGAAAAAAAAAACGAAATCTTTAAAAATTCAGAATTTTTTAATAATTTGGTATCATTGGAAAGATCAGATTGTGAAGGCAAAGAATATCATAATTTTATTCTGAAAAATTCATTTTAAAGTGACAAAAATCGACAAAATAAAACAAAGATCTAAGTCTCTTCATTTGGCACACTCTCTCGTTCACCCTGTAGGGGCCACAACAATTCGAAAATCATTTTGTCAAAATGAAAAAAAAAACGAAATCTTTTAAAATTCAGAATTTTTTAATAATTTGGTATCATTGGAAAGATCAGATTGTGAAGGCAAAGAATATCATAATTTTATTCCGAAAAATTCATTTTAAAATGACAAAAATCGACAAAATAAAACAAAGATCTAAGTCTCTTCATTTGGCACACTCTCTCGTTCACCCTGTAGGGGCCACAACAATTCGAAAATCATTTTGTCAAAATGGAAAAAAAAACGAAATCTTTTAAAATTCAGAATTTTTTAATAATTTGGTATCATTGGAAAGATCAGATTGTGAAGGCAAAGAATATCATAATTTTATTCTGAAAAATTCATTTTAAAGTGACAAAAATCGACAAAATAAAACAAAGATCTAAGTCTCTTCATTTGGCACACTCTCTCGTTCACCCTGTAGGGGCCACAACAATTCGAAAATCATTTTGTCAAAATGAAAAAAAAAACGAAATCTTTTAAAATTCAGAATTTTTTAATAATTTGGTATCATTGGAAAGATCAGATTGTGAAGGCAAAGAATATCATAATTTTATTCCGAAAAATTCATTTTAAAATGACAAAAATCGACAAAATAAAACAAAGATCTAAGTCTCTTCATTTGGCACACTCTCTCGTTCACCCTGTAGGGGCCACAACAATTCGAAAATCATTTTGTCAAAATGGAAAAAAAAACGAAATCTTTTAAAACTCAGAATTTTTTAATAATTTTGGTATCATTGGAAAGATCAGATTGTGAAGGCAAAGAATATCATAATTTTATTCCGAAAAATTCATTTTAAAATGACAAAAATCGACAAAATAAAACAAAGATCTAAGTCTCTTCATTTGGCACACTCTCTCGTTCACCCTGTAGGGGCCACAACAATTCGAAAATCATTTTGTCAAAATGGAAAAAAAAACGAAATCTTTTAAAATTCAGAATTTTTTAATAATTTGGTATCATTGGAAAGATCAGATTGTGAAGGCAAAGAATATCATAATTTTATTCTGAAAAATTCATTTTAAAGTGACAAAAATCGACAAAATAAAACAAAGATCTAAGTCTCTTCATTTGGCACACTCTCTCGTTCACCCTGTAGGGGCCACAACAATTCGAAAATCATTTTGTCAAAATGGAAAAAAAAACGAAATCTTTTAAAATTCAGAATTTTTTAATAATTTGGTATCATTGGAAAGATCAGATTGTGAAGGCAAAGAATATCATAATTTTATTCTGAAAAATTCATTTTAAAGTGACAAAAATCGACAAAATAAAACAAAGATCTAAGTCTCTTCATTTGGCACACTCTCTCGTTCACCCTGTAGGGGCCACAACAATTCGAAAATCATTTTGTCAAAATGAAAAAAAAAACGAAATCTTTTAAAATTCAGAATTTTTTAATAATTTGGTATCATTGGAAAGATCAGATTGTGAAGGCAAAGAATATCATAATTTTATTCCGAAAAATTCATTTTAAAATGACAAAAATCGACAAAATAAAACAAAGATCTAAGTCTCTTCATTTGGCACACTCTCTCGTTCACCCTGTAGGGGCCACAACAATTCGAAAATCATTTTGTCAAAATGGAAAAAAAAACGAAATCTTTTAAAACTCAGAATTTTTTAATAATTTTGGTATCATTGGAAAGATCAGATTGTGAAGGCAAAGAATATCATAATTTTATTCCGAAAAATTCATTTTAAAATGACAAAAATCGACAAAATAAAACAAAGATCTAAGTCTCTTCATTTGGCACACTCTCTCGTTCACCCTGTAGGGGCCACAACAATTCGAAAATCATTTTGTCAAAATGGAAAAAAAAACGAAATCTTTTAAAATTCAGAATTTTTTAATAATTTGGTATCATTGGAAAGATCAGATTGTGAAGGCAAAGAATATCATAATTTTATTCTGAAAAATTCATTTTAAAGTGACAAAAATCGACAAAATAAAACAAAGATCTAAGTCTCTTCATTTGGCACACTCTCTCGTTCACCCTGTAGGGGCCACAACAATTCGAAAATCATTTTGTCAAAATGAAAAAAAAAACGAAATCTTTTAAAATTCAGAATTTTTTAATAATTTGGTATCATTGGAAAGATCAGATTGTGAAGGCAAAGAATATCATAATTTTATTCCGAAAAATTCATTTTAAAATGACAAAAATCGACAAAATAAAACAAAGATCTAAGTCTCTTCATTTGGCACACTCTCTCGTTCACCCTGTAGGGGCCACAACAATTCGAAAATCATTTTGTCAAAATGGAAAAAAAAACGAAATCTTTTAAAACTCAGAATTTTTTAATAATTTGGTATCATTGGAAAGATCAGATTGTGAAGGCAAAGAATATCATAATTTTATTCTGAAAAATTCATTTTAAAGTGACAAAAATCGACAAAATAAAACAAAGATCTAAGTCTCTTCATTTGGCACACTCTCTCGTTCACCCTGTAGGGGCCACAACAATTCGAAAATCATTTTGTCAAAATGAAAAAAAAAACGAAATCTTTTAAAACTCAGAATTTTTTAATAATTTTGGTATCATTGGAAAGATCAGATTGTGAAGGCAAAGAATATCATAATTTTATTCCGAAAAATTCATTTTAAAATGACAAAAATCGACAAAATATAACGAAGATCTAAGTCTCTTGACTCGGCACACTCTCTCGTTCACCCTGTAGGGGCCACAACAATTCGAAAATCATTTTGTCAAAATGGAAAAAAAAACGAAATCTTTTAAAATTCAGAATTTTTTAATAATTTGGTATCATTGGAAAGATCAGATTGTGAAGGCAAAGAATATCATAATTTTATTCCGAAAAATTCATTTTAAAATGACAAAAATCGACAAAATATAACGAAGATCTAAGTATCTTCACTCGGCACACTCTCTCGTTCACCCTGTAGGGGCCACAACAATTCGAAAATCATTTTGTCAAAATGGAAAAAAAAACGAAATCTTTTAAAATTCAGAATTTTTTAATAATTTGGTATCATTGGAAAGATCAGATTGTGAAGGCAAAGAATATCATAATTTTATTCCGAAAAATTCATTTTAAAATGACAAAAATCGACAAAATATAACGAAGATCTAAGTCTCTTGACTCGGCACACTCTCTCGTTCACCCTGTAGGGGCCACAACAATTCGAAAATCATTTTGTCAAAATGGAAAAAAAAACGAAATCTTTTAAAATTCAGAATTTTTTAATAATTTGGTATCATTGGAAAGATCAGATTGTGAAGGCAAAGAATATCATAATTTTATTCCGAAAAATTCATTTTAAAATGACAAAAATCGACAAAATAAAACAAAGATCTAAGTCTCTTCATTTGGCACACTCTCTCGTTCACCCTGTAGGGGCCACAACAATTCGAAAATCATTTTGTCAAAATGGAAAAAAAAACGAAATCTTTTAAAATTCAGAATTTTTTAATAATTTGGTATCATTGGAAAGATCAGATTGTGAAGGCAAAGAATATCATAATTTTATTCCGAAAAATTCATTTTAAAATGACAAAAATCGACAAAATAAAACAAAGATCTAAGTCTCTTCATTTGGCACACTCTCTCGTTCACCCTGTAGGGGCCACAACAATTCGAAAATCATTTTGTCAAAATGGAAAAAAAAAACGAAATCTTTTAAAATTCAGAATTTTTTAATAATTTGGTATCATTGGAAAGATCAGATTGTGAAGGCAAAGAATATCATAATTTTATTCCGAAAAATTCATTTTAAAATGACAAAAATCGACAAAATAAAACAAAGATCTAAGTCTCTTCATTTGGCACACTCTCTCGTTCACCCTGTAGGGGCCACAACAATTCGAAAATCATTTTGTCAAAATGGAAAAAAAAAACGAAATCTTTTAAAACTCAGAATTTTTTAATAATTTTGGTATCATTGGAAAGATCAGATTGTGAAGGCAAAGAATATCATAATTTTATTCCGAAAAATTCATTTTAAAATGACAAAAATCGACAAAATATAACGAAGATCTAAGTCTCTTGACTCGGCACACTCTCTCGTTCACCCTGTAGGGGCCACAACAATTCGAAAATCATTTTGTCAAAATGGAAAAAAAAAACGAAATCTTTTAAAACTCAGAATTTTTTAATAATTTTGGTATCATTGGAAAGATCAGATTGTGAAGGCAAAGAATATCATAATTTTATTCCGAAAAATTCATTTTAAAATGACAAAAATCGACAAAATAAAACAAAGATCTAAGTCTCTTCATTTGGCACACTCTCTCGTTCACCCTGTAGGGGCCACAACAATTCGAAAATCATTTTGTCAAAATGGAAAAAAAAACGAAATCTTTTAAAACTCAGAATTTTTTAATAATTTTGGTATCATTGGAAAGATCAGATTGTGAAGGCAAAGAATATCATAATTTTATTCTGAAAAATTCATTTTAAAGTGACAAAAATCGACAAAATAAAACAAAGATCTAAGTCTCTTCATTTGGCACACTCTCTCGTTCACCCTGTAGGGGCCACAACAATTCGAAAATCATTTTGTCAAAATGGAAAAAAAAACGAAATCTTTTAAAACTCAGAATTTTTTAATAATTTTGGTATCATTGGAAAGATCAGATTGTGAAGGCAAAGAATATCATAATTTTATTCCGAAAAATTCATTTTAAAATGACAAAAATCGACAAAATAAAACAAAGATCTAAGTCTCTTCATTTGGCACACTCTCTCGTTCACCCTGTAGGGGCCACAACAATTCGAAAATCATTTTGTCAAAATGGAAAAAAAAACGAAATCTTTTAAAACTCAGAATTTTTTAATAATTTTGGTATCATTGGAAAGATCAGATTGTGAAGGCAAAGAATATCATAATTTTATTCTGAAAAATTCATTTTAAAGTGACAAAAATCGACAAAATAAAACAAAGATCTAAGTCTCTTCATTTGGCACACTCTCTCGTTCACCCTGTAGGGGCCACAACAATTCGAAAATCATTTTGTCAAAATGGAAAAAAAAACGAAATCTTTTAAAATTCAGAATTTTTTAATAATTTGGTATCATTGGAAAGATCAGATTGTGAAGGCAAAGAATATCATAATTTTATTCTGAAAAATTCATTTTAAAGTGACAAAAATCGACAAAATAAAACAAAGATCTAAGTCTCTTCATTTGGCACACTCTCTCGTTCACCCTGTAGGGGCCACAACAATTCGAAAATCATTTTGTCAAAATGAAAAAAAAAACGAAATCTTTAAAAATTCAGAATTTTTTAATAATTTGGTATCATTGGAAAGATCAGATTGTGAAGGCAAAGAATATCATAATTTTATTCTGAAAAATTCATTTTAAAGTGACAAAAATCGACAAAATAAAACAAAGATCTAAGTCTCTTCATTTGGCACACTCTCTCGTTCACCCTGTAGGGGCCACAACAATTCGAAAATCATTTTGTCAAAATGAAAAAAAAAACGAAATCTTTTAAAATTCAGAATTTTTTAATAATTTGGTATCATTGGAAAGATCAGATTGTGAAGGCAAAGAATATCATAATTTTATTCCGAAAAATTCATTTTAAAATGACAAAAATCGACAAAATAAAACAAAGATCTAAGTCTCTTCATTTGGCACACTCTCTCGTTCACCCTGTAGGGGCCACAACAATTCGAAAATCATTTTGTCAAAATGGAAAAAAAAACGAAATCTTTTAAAATTCAGAATTTTTTAATAATTTGGTATCATTGGAAAGATCAGATTGTGAAGGCAAAGAATATCATAATTTTATTCTGAAAAATTCATTTTAAAGTGACAAAAATCGACAAAATAAAACAAAGATCTAAGTCTCTTCATTTGGCACACTCTCTCGTTCACCCTGTAGGGGCCACAACAATTCGAAAATCATTTTGTCAAAATGAAAAAAAAAACGAAATCTTTTAAAATTCAGAATTTTTTAATAATTTGGTATCATTGGAAAGATCAGATTGTGAAGGCAAAGAATATCATAATTTTATTCCGAAAAATTCATTTTAAAATGACAAAAATCGACAAAATAAAACAAAGATCTAAGTCTCTTCATTTGGCACACTCTCTCGTTCACCCTGTAGGGGCCACAACAATTCGAAAATCATTTTGTCAAAATGGAAAAAAAAACGAAATCTTTTAAAACTCAGAATTTTTTAATAATTTTGGTATCATTGGAAAGATCAGATTGTGAAGGCAAAGAATATCATAATTTTATTCCGAAAAATTCATTTTAAAATGACAAAAATCGACAAAATAAAACAAAGATCTAAGTCTCTTCATTTGGCACACTCTCTCGTTCACCCTGTAGGGGCCACAACAATTCGAAAATCATTTTGTCAAAATGGAAAAAAAAACGAAATCTTTTAAAATTCAGAATTTTTTAATAATTTGGTATCATTGGAAAGATCAGATTGTGAAGGCAAAGAATATCATAATTTTATTCTGAAAAATTCATTTTAAAGTGACAAAAATCGACAAAATAAAACAAAGATCTAAGTCTCTTCATTTGGCACACTCTCTCGTTCACCCTGTAGGGGCCACAACAATTCGAAAATCATTTTGTCAAAATGAAAAAAAAAACGAAATCTTTTAAAACTCAGAATTTTTTAATAATTTTGGTATCATTGGAAAGATCAGATTGTGAAGGCAAAGAATATCATAATTTTATTCTGAAAAGTTCATTTTAAAGTGACAAAAATCGACAAAATAAAACAAAGATCTAAGTCTCTTCATTTGGCACACTCTCTCGTTCACCCTGTAGGGGCCACAACAATTCGAAAATCATTTTGTCAAAATGAAAAAAAAAACGAAATCTTTAAAAATTCAGAATTTTTCAGTAATTTTGATATCATTGGAAAGATCAGATTGTGAAGGCAAAGAATATCATAATTTTATTCCGAAAAATTCATTTTAAAATGACAAAAATCGACAAAATATGTATAACGAAGATCTAAGTCTCTTGACTCGGCACACTCTCTCGTTCACCCTGTAGGGGCCACAACAATTCGAAAATCATTTTGTCAAAATGGAAAAAAAAACGAAATCTTTAAAAATTCAGAATTTTTCAATAATTTTGGTATCATTGGAAAGATCAGATTGTGAAGGCAAAGAATATCATAATTTTATTCCGAAAAATTCATTTTAAAATGACAAAAATCGACAAAATATAACGAAGATCTAAGTATCTTCACTCGGCACACTCTCTCGTTCACCCTGTAGGGGCCACAACAATTCGAAAATCATTTTGTCAAAATGGAAAAAAAAAACGAAATCTTTAAAAATTCAGAATTTTTCAGTAATTTTGATATCATTGGAAAGATCAGATTGTGAAGGCAAAGAATATCATAATTTTATTCCGAAAAATTCATTTTAAAATGACAAAAATCGACAAAATATAACGAAGATCTAAGTATCTTCACTCGGCACACTCTCTCGTTCACCCTGTAGGGGCCACAACAATTCGAAAATCATTTTGTCAAAATGGAAAAAAAAAACGAAATCTTTAAAAATTCAGAATTTTTCAGTAATTTTGATATCATTGGAAAGATCAGATTGTGAAGGCAAAGAATATCATAATTTTATTCCGAAAAATTCATTTTAAAATGACAAAAATCGACAAAATATGTATAACGAAGATCTAAGTCTCTTGACTCGGCACACTCTCTCGTTCACCCTGTAGGGGCCACAACAATTCGAAAATCATTTTGTCAAAATGGAAAAAAAAACGAAATCTTTAAAAATTCAGAATTTTTCAATAATTTTGGTATCATTGGAAAGATCAGATTGTGAAGGCAAAGAATATCATAATTTTATTCCGAAAAATTCATTTTAAAATGACAAAAATCGACAAAATATAACGAAGATCTAAGTATCTTCACTCGGCACACTCTCTCGTTCACCCTGTAGGGGCCACAACAATTCGAAAATCATTTTGTCAAAATGGAAAAAAAAACGAAATCTTTAAAAATTCAGAATTTTTCAATAATTTTGGTATCATTGGAAAGATCAGATTGTGAAGGCAAAGAATATCATAATTTTATTCCGAAAAATTCATTTTAAAATGACAAAAATCGACAAAATATAACGAAGATCTAAGTATCTTCACTCGGCACACTCTCTCGTTCACCCTGTAGGGGCCACAACAATTCGAAAATCATTTTGTCAAAATGGAAAAAAAAAACGAAATCTTTAAAAATTCAGAATTTTTCAATAATTTTGGTATCATTGGAAAGATCAGATTGTGAAGGCAAAGAATATCATAATTTTATTCCGAAAAATTCATTTTAAAATGACAAAAATCGACAAAATATAACGAAGATCTAAGTATCTTCACTCGGCACACTCTCTCGTTCACCCTGTAGGGGCCACAACAATTCGAAAATCATTTTGTCAAAATGGAAAAAAAAAACGAAATCTTTAAAAATTCAGAATTTTTCAGTAATTTTGATATCATTGGAAAGATCAGATTGTGAAGGCAAAGAATATCATAATTTTATTCCGAAAAATTCATTTTAAAATGACAAAAATCGACAAAATAAAACAAAGATCTAAGTCTCTTCATTTGGCACACTCTCTCGTTCACCCTGTAGGGGCCACAACAATTCGAAAATCATTTTGTCAAAATGGAAAAAAAAACGAAATCTTTTAAAACTCAGAATTTTTTAATAATTTTGGTATCATTGGAAAGATCAGATTGTGAAGGCAAAGAATATCATAATTTTATTCCGAAAAATTCATTTTAAAATGACAAAAATCGACAAAATAAAACAAAGATCTAAGTCTCTTCATTTGGCACACTCTCTCGTTCACCCTGTAGGGGCCACAACAATTCGAAAATCATTTTGTCAAAATGGAAAAAAAAACGAAATCTTTTAAAACTCAGAATTTTTTAATAATTTTGGTATCATTGGAAAGATCAGATTGTGAAGGCAAAGAATATCATAATTTTATTCCGAAAAATTCATTTTAAAATGATAAAAATCGACAAAATATAACGAAGATCTAAGTCTCTTCATTTGGCACACTCTCTCGTTCACCCTGTAGGGGCCACAACAATTCGAAAATCATTTTGTCAAAATGGAAAAAAAAAACGAAATCTTTAAAAATTCAGAATTTTTCAATAATTTTGGTATCATTGGAAAGATCAGATTGTGAAGGCAAAGAATATCATAATTTTATTCCGAAAAATTCATTTTAAAATGATAAAAATCGACAAAATATAACGAAGATCTAAGTCTCTTCATTTGGCACACTCTCTCGTTCACCCTGTAGGGGCCACAACAATTCGAAAATCATTTTGTCAAAATGGAAAAAAAAAACGAAATCTTTAAAAATTCAGAATTTTTCAGTAATTTTGATATCATTGGAAAGATCAGATTGTGAAGGCAAAGAATATCATAATTTTATTCCGAAAAATTCATTTTAAAATGATAAAAATCGACAAAATATAACGAAGATCTAAGTCTCTTCATTTGGCACACTCTCTCGTTCACCCTGTAGGGGCCACAACAATTCGAAAATCATTTTGTCAAAATGGAAAAAAAAAACGAAATCTTTAAAAATTCAGAATTTTTCAGTAATTTTGATATCATTGGAAAGATCAGATTGTGAAGGCAAAGAATATCATAATTTTATTCCGAAAAATTCATTTTAAAATGACAAAAATCGACAAAATATAACGAAGATCTAAGTCTCTTCATTTGGCACACTCTCTCGTTCACCCTGTAGGGGCCACAACAATTCGAAAATCATTTTGTCAAAATGGAAAAAAAAACGAAATCTTTTAAAACTCAGAATTTTTTAATAATTTTGGTATCATTGGAAAGATCAGATTGTGAAGGCAAAGAATATCATAATTTTATTCCGAAAAATTCATTTTAAAATGACAAAAATCGACAAAATAAAACAAAGATCTAAGTCTCTTCATTTGGCACACTCTCTCGTTCACCCTGTAGGGGCCACAACAATTCGAAAATCATTTTGTCAAAATGGAAAAAAAAAACGAAATCTTTTAAAACTCAGAATTTTTTAATAATTTTGGTATCATTGGAAAGATCAGATTGTGAAGGCAAAGAATATCATAATTTTATTCCGAAAAATTCATTTTAAAATGATAAAAATCGACAAAATATAACGAAGATCTAAGTCTCTTCATTTGGCACACTCTCTCGTTCACCCTGTAGGGGCCACAACAATTCGAAAATCATTTTGTCAAAATGGAAAAAAAAAACGAAATCTTTAAAAATTCAGAATTTTTCAATAATTTTGGTATCATTGGAAAGATCAGATTGTGAAGGCAAAGAATATCATAATTTTATTCCGAAAAATTCATTTTAAAATGATAAAAATCGACAAAATATAACGAAGATCTAAGTCTCTTCATTTGGCACACTCTCTCGTTCACCCTGTAGGGGCCACAACAATTCGAAAATCATTTTGTCAAAATGGAAAAAAAAAACGAAATCTTTAAAAATTCAGAATTTTTCAGTAATTTTGATATCATTGGAAAGATCAGATTGTGAAGGCAAAGAATATCATAATTTTATTCCGAAAAATTCATTTTAAAATGATAAAAATCGACAAAATATAACGAAGATCTAAGTCTCTTCATTTGGCACACTCTCTCGTTCACCCTGTAGGGGCCACAACAATTCGAAAATCATTTTGTCAAAATGGAAAAAAAAAACGAAATCTTTTAAAATTCAGAATTTTTCAGTAATTTTGATATCATTGGAAAGATCAGATTGTGAAGGCAAAGAATATCATAATTTTATTCCGAAAAATTCATTTTAAAATGATAAAAATCGACAAAATATAACGAAGATCTAAGTCTCTTCATTTGGCACACTCTCTCGTTCACCCTGTAGGGGCCACAACAATTCGAAAATCATTTTGTCAAAATGGAAAAAAAAAACGAAATCTTTAAAAATTCAGAATTTTTCAGTAATTTTGATATCATTGGAAAGATCAGATTGTGAAGGCAAAGAATATCATAATTTTATTCCGAAAAATTCATTTTAAAATGATAAAAATCGACAAAATATAACGAAGATCTAAGTCTCTTCATTTGGCACACTCTCTCGTTCACCCTGTAGGGGCCACAACAATTCGAAAATCATTTTGTCAAAATGGAAAAAAAAACGAAATCTTTTAAAATTCAGAATTTTTCAATGAGTTTGGTATCATTGGAAAGATCAGATTGTGAAGGCAAAGAATATCATAATTTTATTCCGAAAAATTCATTTTAAAATGATAAAAATCGACAAAATATAACGAAGATCTAAGTCTCTTCATTTGCAACACTCTCTCATCCACCAAAATGTGTCGAATACGGTATTCGAAATATCATTAAAAATTCTCAAAAAAAAAAAAACAAAAAATCGTAATAAAAGTTATACATATGATCGAATTAACGATTGACGATTTCTTTTTATATTTATTACGAAGTCGTTGCCCTATAAAAGGAGAAGAATGAACCACAAATATTCATTCTCACCTTCCCATGTTAATTTATTTTTATTCTTCTTTCGGACTTTTGTTGATTTTGATGTTGATTTGATGACTGGATGGTGGGAGAGGGCGCGATTTGGCAATGAACATAAAAATAATGCATTAATCGTTGATTCGATCATATAATTTTTATTACGATTTTTTGTTTTTTTTTGAGAATTTTTATGATATTTCGAATACCGTATTCGACACTCGGGGGGCGGGCGGAAGCTACAGAAATAAGGTTGGTCTACGTGTTCTTCGCAGGCGTACGGGAAGGTTTCTTAGGAAATACAATTTAACTAAAAATTTAAAGACAATGAATCCAACTACCACAACCATTATCCAGAATGCGGTTGTTTTGAGAGATGAGAAGGCGTCAGTGAGAAACGAAGGGATCAAATCGTAGATTGAAGGCATTTCGGTTTTGACCTTTTCGAAGAATGACGAGTAGAACATTGACGCGTTTGATTCGAACGTGCTTTTCGTTTCCAATGTCCCGTTTATCCAAAACCATGATGGTTTGCCAGAGTCGAGAGTGCAATTGAGGTGTATGTTTTTCCAGTCCACGTTGAGTTCCAGCTCGTTTACGAATCCCATTGGTCCACAGTCGAGGTATTTTTCGAACAATGGGCAGTGTAGGAGTCGCTTCATCGTTTTGGTTGTCGTACATACAATTGTTGCTCTAGCACCTTGATAGCAAGAATGACATCCGGTCAGTTTCCCTTTTTGACGAGCAGTGCATCTTTGAACTTGAGTCAGTCTCGACAAGGTTGCGTTGATTGTTTCGACTTGGACGGTGACGAGACTGTCTTTTGTCGCGATTATGTTGATTGCGTTGTTGATGAATCGGATTTCTTGATCAGAGTTTTTGTAGGGCAGTTTGTTTTCCTTTTGATAGTCTGACATCTGTTTTCTTCTGCAATTGCAGTTGACCTTTTCTGAGAATCCGATGCATTTGCACAGGTACCGATCGAATATGCACTGGAATTGCTCCGCTTCTTTCCTGGTTGAACATTGCAATTCTCCGATAAACCCGCTTGACGGCATTCCGGGGGCTGATGGAGTTGTGAATGAAAATGCGTGCCAGTGTGCTGCTGATGATGATGGTCCGAAAGCAGAGATAAATGTGGCGTCGTGTGCTTGTCTTGGCGGGGTATTCAGGCCCACATTGGTGATGAATATTTCCGTGTTTGGTACTTTGAATTTCGTTCCTGGTTCTATTTGTGTTGAGACTTTTACTTCTCCTACTTCGATGCTGATTCGTAATGAAGGAGTCCATGCCGGACAGTGGAATACTTCGTAGATGTCGTTTGTTGTTGGTTTTGCGTAGTATCGGTAAAATAGGCATGATGGTGAACAATAGAAGCAACCGCAGTTTATGCAGCCGCATCCTGCTGCACAGGAGGTATAGCCTGAATGAGATTTCGATTCGGGTGATAGTTCTGGTAGGTCTTCGTTTTCTTCGATGCCGGCGCATTTGTCTTGTGTGCAGCTTCCTGCTGCTTCGCATCTTCGTGAGAATTCGTAATTGAGGTTGCAGTCTCTGGAGAAGAATAGTGTTCTTTTTTTGCATGTTGTGACGACTGCTATTGCGGTGATTTTGATTCTGATAAGTTTTTGTTGATTTGGGCCAGTGATGTCCAAACAGGCAATAGTTCCGTTCTCTCTAGTGGTTAGAACGGAGACTGTGTTGATTTGACATTCGGGTTTTTTTTTTGCTTTGCGTTGTGGTGCAGGAGACATGCGGTTTTCCGTGGCTTGGAGGTGGGCGATGTTGTTGCATTGCTCTGGGTGATTGGCACTGTGGTTATTAAGATGAAAGTGACAACAATTGGCGTGTGTTTCGATTTGAAAAAGATGAATTTGTGAATTCCAGTGAATATTTGCTTAAATCCAAATTTGATGACATAAAATATCACCCGGAATAAAGCCATTACTTGAATTTTTAGTGATAGGCAGTAAAGAATAGTGAGCAACAACAAGATTTGGTGAGCTGTTACCGTTATTTTCAAACTTGTGATGACTTCTTCAGTTGGTAATGTTGTTGACGTGTTTATGGATTTTATCTCCTGTCCAGTTGCTTGTGATGTGAATCGAAGGCTCAGACATGTGAAGACGATGAACCAATACTTTCTTTTTTCTCCGTTGTTTGTAGATGTTGGTGGTCCGGCATAGTCCATGCCACAATGAGTGAATGGGGCACTCCACTCCATTTTATTCTGCTGTTCGGGAAGGCAGGAAAATCGGGTAATCTCGTGGGTTTGCTCAACATTTTTTGACAGTGTTTGCACTCTCGAAGACATTTTGTCACAAATGACAATCCTTGTGGTATCCAAACTTCTTTTCTGACTTGGTTGAGTGTGTACAGTGGGCTGCTTTGATTGTACTTCTTATGCATTTCCAGAATGAACAGATTGGCCCTTTTGAAGTTGTTCCATCAGTTTCTTATCCTTTTCTAACCGTTGAAGTGTTGATTGAAGACGAAAAAATGCTAGGTTTCGATTGTCGGGAAGTTCATTGGCATCGCTTCCATCTGCAGCCATATCGGGTCGTCAGCTTGTTGCGCGGCTGTCTTTTCGAAGAATTTGGCTGTGTGCTCTTCGTCCGAAGACCGTGGATTTTCTAATATTCCACAGGATTTTCGAATACCGTTTTCGACAGCCCCTACAGGGTGAACGAGTGTGTCGGCCCCCAACATACAAATTGGCACCACGACTGGAAGGATCGTTCAAAGCAATCGAAGTCACAAAATACAACGTCGTTGTATAAGGATGGAAAGAAGAGACGATGTTCGACTCTCACAACAGGAGATGGACCAGATCACAAGAGGTTCACCAGTCAGAGGAAATGGAGCCGGAAACAGTAAAGGAAAACATCAACTCGAAACAATCAAGGTGATCGGAGAGGATCAGTTTATTTTTCTTCTTTTTTTCCCACTTTTTCTTACTTTTCCACTCTTTTATGTCACCCAATAACCCCAAACTGAGTAAAAACCAAAATTGTACTCCATTCTTTTAAGCCTAATTTTTTCCCCCTTAAGTATTTTAAGGTTAAGGACACCCCCACCTAATTTTAATCTTTTTCCACCACTACAAATTAATTTTTTTTTAAATTTTTTGTATAACTGGATTTCTTTGGAACCCTTCACCAAGTCTAGTTTAATCCCACTGTTCGAAAGAGGATAGAAAAGAGAATCACACAACGCACGATGAAACCATCCCTTTCAATTGAACATCAGCCGCTTCCTAACACAAGCGGACACGACTTTTTGGAACCGATCAAGATGGAGCACGTTTGGAATTTTCCACTTCAAGGAACCGAATTCACTGAAGCAGAGGGAATCCAATAATCAATACTCAAGAGATTAACAACACTCAATCATCAATGGTTCAAAGTCAGTTTACTTCGAGCGAGGGCGCTCAACTCATGGAAAAGGGCGATGTTGTGGGCACCAATAATAACCCACGCTCCTTTGTACGTATGTCAAGGAGAGGAACGAGGGGATATCGTGTGCACCATTAGGCCACGCCCCTGGTGCGGAGGATGTGATGGAAAAGAAGAAGAGGACAGTTGGGTTGTGAGCGTGGCAAGGTAGAGGAGACCTTAGAATCCAATCCGTTTTTATATTAATTTTTTTTGTTTTATTTGTATTATTATAAATATTAACCACTTACACTGAAATTTTTTATCTAAATTTGTTTTAACTAATAAATAATCTTATAAAAACTCGTTGTATAATTGTAATCAAACTTTAGGAAGGATCTAGAACAATTTATCCGATCCTTAGTGAAAGCTAAGACGTCGGGCCATCATACGTATGAAAAGATCTGGGGGGTGCGGTATAACGTTTCCAATCATACCAAAATTATTGAAAAATTCACAATTTTGAGAGTTTAGAAAGACCAGAGGAGAGTGAGAGACAGAAGTTTGGGTCCGTTTTAGAACAGAGGAAATGGAGTTTAAAATGTTTCTCAACACTTTCATATTTTGTTCAATTCGTAGTTTAAAGTTGGCGCCGCGCCAGATCAGAGCTTCACATGGTTAGTGAAGTCCAACAGCAGAGCAAGTTCATTCTGATTTACCAGTCTCACAGGAGAAACTTAGGGAAAAAAGAAAAAGCCCGACAGCAATATTGTTTTCATTAAAATCAGGGCCGCGCGAACGCAGCCCCTAACGCAAAAATTTAGTTGTTGGCGAATCTCAACTCGAGACTGCCACACGGGTCAGCCCACTCAAAAGTGCAATGAGTAGGCCTCGCCATGAGGATTCCGCCTTGGTGATCGCGAAATTTCCCCCAACCAGGTAAGTTTATGAGTCATCGATTGATTTCCTTCTATTTATACTTTGCATAATACATCTCACGGGTTGCGCATTTGTTTGCGATGTGTGCGAAAAGGGGCGGAGAAACCGAACACTACCTTGTACATACATCTCACGGGTTACGCTTGTCTATTTCAGTTGTGTGTAAAATAGGCGTGGAGACAAATTTTTTATTAAACTTAAAGGAAAAAATGACAAATTTTAAGAGTTTGTCGATGAGAAAGCAATCGATAAAAAAAAGGAAACAATCGTCTCAAAAATAACGAATCCGCCAAAAACATAGGAACAAATTTCTTCAACGAAAAGCACTGAAAAAAACGAAGAAAAACCAAATTGCAAGAAAAATTGCTTAAAACTGACCGTAATTTTGAAAAAATGCGATATAAACCGTAATCAAGATGATGGGAATCGAAAGAAAACTTGAAAGTAACAAAAATGCGCTGCTTTCCAAAATATTTCCACGTGAACCTGTCCAAAACAAAAAACGACGTGTAAAAGTTGTGTCTCGCTGTCTGCGTCTCTCGATTAAGAGAGGAACAGAGAAAGAGAGAGAGAGAGAGAGAGAGGGAGAGAGAGAGAGAGAGAGGGAAAAAACTTACCCCAGGAAATTCGAAAATATTCGATGGGAATAAATGGAAAAATGATGAAGAATTCCATGACCCGAACATAGTTTTGATAGGGAAGAATTGACGATTTGTACCAGTAAAGAATAAAAATGAGGAGAAAATAAATTGAAGAAAGAATTTTTTGAAAAACGATCAATAATTGGTAGATCAATGAGGAGCGCTGGAAAAAAATCGATTTTTTTCAGAATTTTTTGGTCATTTCTGGCTCTTACCACATTTGAAATCATCAGAATTCTTTCAAATCTCAATTTCAACCAACAAAAAATCGATAAAAAAGGAAGCGAGGAAAAATGTTGTCACCTTGGCAACCAGCCAACCAACCAGCTTCATTTTTTATGGGCGGAGCGAAGAACGAACAAATTTATTAGGAACGAAGAAATGACGAGGAGACGCAGAGAAAAACCAAAGAAAAAAAAACAACAAAATTTGGGGGGAAAAAAGATGACAAAGAAGAAGCCAAGTTTTCTATAAAAAATCGAAGGATCCCTTGAATTGAGTGCCAATGGAAGAATCCGAAAAAATCGGAGAAGCGGATTTTGAGTTGACGACGTCACGAATCTGATGCAGCGTTTGCTTTAGATGACGCATCGATTCTTCTTCGGATTCCATCAAAGCTTCAGCAAAACTGAAATCAATAAGTCTTCTGAATCGCGATGACGTCATCATTAAAACTCACTTTGACATCTTCTTCATCACCGCTGTGTCTTTAAACGTCGGCTTCGTTAGACGACGTGTCGACGACGATTCTCGAACTCCACGCGCCGAGTTGTCGTGGGTTTTCGACAGAAAACCGAACGCCTTTGGCTGCTTCCTCAGCTTTCCAATGCTGAATTTGTGCGCCGAAGGTTTGTCTCCTTTGACTGATCCGATTCCAGTCACTGTGCTGCTGACACGTTTTCGGGTAAAATATCCACCTGCAAAATAGAGATGTTAAAAGAGATACGCAGAGAATACGGTGAGAGAGAAAGAGAAATAGAGAAAACATTCTCTGCGTCTCTCACGTTCCATTTAGTTTTTCGTGCGACAAACCTCCTTTCATCTTCGCGACACCATGAGCGACACCATGAAATTGTCCGTCAAAATGATGTCGCCCGCGTCGACCGCCACTTGTTCGTCCCCACTGTTTGGTTCGGTAGCCGACGCGTCGATTCCGACGACCTCGATCATAAATATTGAAGAGAACACCAGTTTGTGGTACGATCGGAAGGTTGTTTTGGTTTTGCGTCGTCGACGACACCAGCGCCTTCTGATCGATCACCCCAATTTTATCGCCGAGCAGCGAGAGAAGCCGTGTCGTCTCCTGAATTCGTTGACTCGGCGAAGAACCTTCTGATTGTTGTTTCAACTGTCTGGGGACTGGCGACGTTGTCGTTGTTATTGTCGTCGCATCTGATGATATCGCTAACGTCACATCTCGTCGTGGAATCATCCAGATTTGTGTTGAAGGTGTCGTCGTCGGAATCGCTCGCGGCGGTCCCATCCATTGATCACTGACCGATGCCGAGGATGCCAAAACATTGACGCCAGTGATGAGCGTCGGATGTGTGGATGGCGTCGAAGTCGTTGTCGTTGTCGTCGTCGTCGTTGGCGACACATTGTCGGTCCTATCGACATTGGTGAAAATGTTTGAGTCATCATCGCCGACGTCATCCGACGAAAAAGCAAACGGTGGAAGCGTTTTGATCACCGAATTTGTGTTGTGGATTTTTTCAAGCTCAGCTAGCTTTTCAGTTTTCGCTGGATTGATTCCGAACTTGCTGCTTTGACGAAGATCTACAGAATCTGCCAAAAAAAAAATGCAAACGCGCTCCAACGAAACTCATTTTGGAGATTCACCTGGATATGCGACATCATTGAAATTAATTTTCTCGACGTCTTCTTTTGAATCAAAGTTGAATGAAGAAATGTCTTCAACACGATTCGGATGCTGATTCCAGGATTCTGAAAATGAAATCGGATGGAAGAAAAAAATAACGAAAATCCGACGAGAACAACTCGCCTGTCAAATGTTGAACTTGTGGAACGGGTTGAACATTGTTGCCAATTTGTGACTTCGACTGGATTTCTGGAAACGGATCGCGACCAATCTGAAAACTCCACTTTTTCCCTTTTAAAAGCTTCAACGGAAAAAAAACCAACTTTTTTCCCAATTTTTTCCCATTCATTTTCCAGTAGTGAATGTTGACGAAAATCTCTCAGCTCGTCCTGTAAACAACGGAAGCCAAATTTATTTTTTTTTTTTCGGCTTCTCCAAGATACCGTAACCCCGCTCGATTTCAGGTCATCGATGACGTCATCGTTGATAGCGGCGATTGGCGTCGTCGACGCATTTGCAAAATCAATATCGAACTGCAATTCGCGACGACGTTGCATTTTTCAAAAACAGAGAGACTCACGTTTGGCGAAGACGGTGCGACACCCAACGGAACTTCAGCGACGCCATCGTCGACAATCAGAAGAAGAAGACGAAGAAGCAACGAGACGAATATTGATTTCAGCCATCTCATGATGTCTGAATCATAGAAAAATGGCGAGAAATGAAATCAAAATTGGAAATAATTTTGAGGGAAAAAAAACGTTAAGGAAAATGAAAAAAAGTGGGCGGGGGCCGTTTGGACTGTTTCAAACACACTTTCACTTCTTTTCTTCTTGATTAAATGAGTCACTGAAAACCTCATCATATTTTTCTTCAGAAACTGGGTTTTTAGGTTTTCAATTTCATTACATAAAATCTCCTTTCGATGTTTGTTTCTTCACTTTTTTTTTTCATTTTTTCGTTGATGGAACGAGCTGATTTTATTTTTTGGATTATTTTTCGAAAACGAAGATAAAGATGTGTCAATTTATGAAGAAGAATGTAAAATTGGTTTAAGATGAGAATCTTTAAAAAATTTTGGGGGTTGACGCGGACAAAAGTCGAACTGGCGATGAAAGAATGACAAACAACCGTCTTAACCACTACACTACAACTACATTACTGCAAAGGAAAAAGTAGACAAGTTAAAGTAATTTTAAATTAAGGTCAAAACTTGTTATTAAAAAATGGGAAGAGAGAGAGAGAGAGGGGGATTTTAAAAAAATGGAAAGAAATGAAGAAAAAGGAACAAAACGAAGAAATTCATTCCATCTCACTTAACGAATTAATCGGCACATTTTTTCTTTGGCCACAAAGTACAATATTAATCTGCCATGAACGATATCGGCCACCACCTCACAAAACGTGGCATAATAAATCAAATAAATTCGAGAAGATCATAAAATGTCTTGAATAAACCAAACAAGAAAAACAAAACAAAAAAAACTTGTCGAATCGGTTGTTTCGTTTAATTGAATTTCATCGAGGTACAAAACGAACGAACAGGATGGTTTGGTCGGTTGCTTACTTGCTTGATTGGATGGCTGGCTGGATGGATGGATGGATGGATGGATGGATGAATGAATTGATGGATGGTTGGTTAAAGGTGTGGAACAAATACCAGTTATAACAGATGTTGAGGGTTGGATCATCATTTCTATATCTAGGTTGGATCATATGTATTAGTGAAGAGAATGCTTTTGACACAATAATAATAATAATAGAAAACGAAATAATAATGATCCACTGATTCAAAAAAGAAGAAGCTTCACCTGCATTCTTTTAAAATTATTTGTTTCCCGCCCTCCCGCCCCCCCCCCCCCCACTCCCACCCCCACTTTTGTTTTCGTTTTTTTTTCTTTGGTGTCTCTTCACTTCTTTTCGAGACTTAATGATGATTTATTATAATATTTGTGTGCCAATTTTGTTCAAATTTTCTGACCCTGATTCAATGACAGAAAAAAAACCAATTTTTCAAGGATTTTTTTAATTGTCGGCGCTTGAAATTTGATTGCCGCGACGCGTACGTGCGCGCGCGTTGCGGTCGGGTGTTTAAATTCTACATGCTTGATTGAGGCAGGCTTTTTTATCTTTATATTTTTTCTAACTGTAAAAACCTTGGCTTTTTCCTTGTCAGGTTTCATCTTTTCCTTTTCTTCCATTTTGTGAACTTTCCTCCCACTTTTGATGTGCAGGGTAATGAAGGGGTACTGTAGTGGCGCCAATTCAAAAATTCGCTTCAATTTATTTTTTTAAAGTACACACCGTGAAGATTTTTTTTGGTGGAGTTTTTGATCTCAAATCGATTTTTCCCGGATCAGAAATGATTTTTCCTAGATGGTCGACAATGGCTGGTCCTGTTTAGGCGTTCTCTACCGGACTATCAGAGAATTTCCCTAGAAAAAGTTCCGTTTTTCATCGAAAAAAAAGCTGAAAAAAAAGCCGCCTAACTTTTTTCTGATGAATAAAATATGAAAAGACAAACATTTGGAAAGAAATGAAAAAGGTGTCATATTCTAATTGAATTTTTTCTTTCTTTCTTTTTTCGTCTTCTTTCCGATTTTTTCGCATTTTTTTAATTTTTAATTTTTTTATTATTTTTTGTTTTTTTTTTTTGATAAAAAAAATTAACAAGAAAAAAAAGATGACGAACAACAAATAAAACTAATCTCGTGAAAAACTGAAGTCAACCGAGTATCCTCTGCCCATGTGAAAACTTGAACCTTGGAGGCGAGTTTTAAAGATTACTCTTTAAGCCACTCGACCACATTAGCCAAATCAAGGTGAGCCACTGGGTTTTATTAATACCAATGCTGGCGAAAAATCGTGGAATTAAAAAAACAAAAATTTGTTTACAAAGTAACTGTACATAGAGGGAGAGGAAATGAAAGAAATATGGTGAATTGAGAAGTAAACAAATTAGGAGGATCTTGCTGTCAACGTCTTCGCCGATCCTTTTAATGGTGTTTCACATCCTTCCGGTGATCGATTTTCTGAAGGAAGGAAGAAAGAAATTGGAAGGATTTATTGATTTTATATTGATTGATTTTTTACTTGACATCGACATTTCTTCCGAATGAACTAATCGAAACATTCGAAACGTTCGGGCTCGAAACTCTTTGTTCAACGCCAAATAAACGAAAAAATGAATTCCACTGTTGATTGTCTGCATCCAATAAGCTGGTTTCGAAAGGCTGTCGCTGACCTGTTTGAAGCGTCGTCTCAATTATCGATTTTTTGATTTGATTGAAAAACCAACCTTCTGAACGTAAAGCTGAAAAATTGCGATGGCGTTTGGAAGAGAAACGAGAAGTGTGCTGAGCACAGAGATGAGCAGATAATAACGGATCACGTTGACTTGTCGTTGCATGCGAGGTCTTCACAGAGCAAATTTTATTGATTTTTTTCTTTTTGTGAAACAAAAAATTCTTACTGTGTTTTTGACAAGCTGACCGCTTTGAAGTAAGCGGCGGTCGCAAAAATTGTTGACGCAATGTTGCATGTGATGTTGCAGCAATAAATAAATGCACCGAAGCCTTCGCCAAACGCTGCCTGAAATCTTTCTTTTTTTCTCGAAAGTTATCGGTAGCTTAAAGGCGCATTCAAAAATTTTTTTTCAATGAAGTTGTCTAAAAATGTTAATTTCATTATTCGTGACGAGACCTAATTTGAAAATTTGCATGCAACATATGTATTCAACTGATTAAAGGCGCATAGAAATTTTTTGATGGTTTTGTCTTGAGAAAATGTTAATTTCGTCTCGTGACGAGACCTAATTTGTAAATTTTTAAAAAGTTTCAACGAGAATTAACAATTTTAAAGGAGCATAGAGCAACTTCTCGATAAAGATAATATTTTGAACTACGGTAAGAATTTTAGTGTGTCGTGTGTGCCTTTAAAAGAGATGAGTGAATATTATTTCGTGGTAAGAGCCGACCTTTCTGCCACAGTAAAAATGTGTAAAGTGATTTTCGGTGTAGGCAATTGAAAAGGCAACAAAAATTGAAAGAACCACAAAAAACAACGACAAGCCAGGAATAACGAGATATCTGAATCTTCTTTTTAAAATTTTAAAATCCCGCCAAAAAAATCTCAGACTTTATCGCTTTTCCATCAACCGAAAATCGATAAAATAATGGAAACATGATGGCGATGAAGCGCTCAACGCCCATCCAAAACGTCGAGACCGGAATCAAAATGTCGCCTGGTGAAAAAAAAAGAAAGTAAATCAATCGATAATTGAAAGTGCACCAACGAACAAACCGACTAGTTTTAGAATGAGCCACGGCTCACTGGCACACTCGATTGAAGTTCGAAGAGGAAGGCTCAATGTTCGGATTGCGGTTGAATAGAGCTCGATACGATTGAGACCGGTGAGCACAATCGCCATGCTATTGATGAGATCACCGACGTTCAGTAGAATCAGAAGCTGGAAAAATTGTTGGTTTTCCAGTTTCCGAGTTTTTTTTAATTTAACAGTTGAAAAGTTAATGTTAATTTATGATTTCAGTGGCCTAGTGGTTAAACTGTTGTCTTGTTAGTCTGAGCGTTAGGAGTTCGATTCCTCTTGGTGTTTTTAGCAAAAAAATTTTATTTTCAGTTTTGAAAAATTTTACCACATATCTGGTTCGAAACGGTCGATAGGAGAGAAAAATGATGAGGAGCAAAGTGTTAACAATTGTTGAAATTGCACCAAGAGATGTGTTAACAATATGATAAGTGACGAGCTCTTCAAAGCCATGAACGACCGACACGTTGACCGTCTGATTTCGAGTGAACATTTTCTTCGTTTTTTTCTAGAAAAAAAATGTGGAGAATTGAAAAGCGAACAAATTGGCCTAGGCAACAACAAGGAGGACAGAATGATGGCCTAGAAACCCAAAAAACTTAAAAATAGTTTTAGAAAAAGTTTTGTGCAAAAAAATAAAGAAAAAGCAATTTTTTATAGCAATTTGATATCACAATTTCTCACGCTCAACTTTTTTCCTTTTCGGAGAAAAAAACAAAAAGAATCTGGAAAAATTGAGGAGACAAAACCCCTTTATTGGATGGCCTAGAATCCGACTTCGGCCAAACGATAAAAAACGAGTTTTTTAATTGAACAACAACAAAAAACCATTTCCTTTTGCTTTTTTTTTGTTTTTTTAAATTTTTTCTTCGTTTTATGATGACATTTGACAGTGTTCGTCACGCCCTGCGGCCAAAATTCCAATAAAAATTTTCAGAAAAATAAAACATCGAACAAACCTAATAACGGACGGATAAGAGGAAGCAAAAAAAATGTGAAAAAAAAGGGCGAAAACAAGTTTTCTCTCTCTCTCTCTCTCTCTCTCTTTCTGTGTTTCTCTACTATTTAATTCTTTTTTCTCTCTGTCGCTTGATTTATCACTCTTAATTTTCTTTCTCTCTCTCTCTCTCTCTCTCTTTATCAGTTCTCTCTCTGTTTCTCTCTACCCTCTCTACTCTCGGTCATCTGTCAATTTTAGAGTTTTCCATTGATTTATTTAAAGAGCAAAAAAAAATGCGCGAGACGAATATAAAGCGACGTCTAATTAGATAATAGACAAAATCTTCTTTCATTCTTTTTTCTTCTTTTTTTGCAATAAAAAAAATCTTGCTCGCCGAGCTTTCGTTTCTTGTGTCACCTCGCTCCTCTCTCTCTCTCTCTCTCTCTCTCCGCCCACTTTTAGTTTTTTAAAGAATTTTGTTCACTTTTTTTCTTTGTATCGACCCCAGCCCAGCCGAGCTTCCCCCCAAGAAAAAAAAACAATTTTCCTCCCAGTTGATGAATCGGAAAAATGGGAAAAAATTGTGGGGGAGGAGACGAAGAGAGTTGCGCGCAAAAGAAAAAAAAACAAATTTTTCTGTCTCAAATTGAATCAGCTTTTGACAGGATAAGCAGGGGAAGGGGGGGGGGAGTGAATTGAAGAAATAGATAGTTGAATGGAGAGACGATGAGAGAAAGTAAGATGATACTTGGCGTAATTTTGTTGGTCCCACGATTCAAAAAAAAACATTTTTTTTTTTTTGCTTTTTTTTGGATTTTATTTGAAGTTTGAAAAAGATGCCAAACGCGGCGTTGTAAACAGACAAGTGCAATAGAGCGCAATTGCATTTTTGGTTGGAAATTGGAAAAAATATGAAATTTTTTACGTTGCGTTGAACTTTTCTGTTTAGAAAAGGGCGGAGTTTGATGATTAAAAAATGTTTTGAATAAACCTCGTGTGAATGGGTATTCATTACGAGTAAATAAATTGGACAATGAATTCCAACATCAGCAGAGGCAGAAGCTGAAACGAAGGGAAAGAAAAAGAGAGACAGAGAGAGACAGAGAGACAGAGAGAGAAGAAGCAAATTATTCATAAAACTGGGAAAATACACCAGGGATACATTTAATCATTGAATATTCGACAAGAGATTTTAAAAAAATTGTTTTTTTTTTCTTGAAAAGGAGTTGAAGCTCTTTGAAAAATCAGCTGAGTATCAACCCTTTCAATCATTGACAGAACAAATTGGCTGCGTGCCAGCCCTTCAGACATTGGCTAAACAGATAAGCTGAGTATCAGCTGGTGAGTTATTTGGGCTGAGTATCAACCATTAAAGCATCGGCTGAAAAGATTAGCTGAGCATCGACACGCAGTTAATTGGCTGAGTATCAACTCTTAGTGCATATTTATTATTGGCTGCGTATCATCAACGCATGGAAAAACTAACATGAAAAGCTTATATTTCTGTCCAAATATATTCGGGGGTGGTCGAGAGCCCCCGAAAAAAATTGTCGACATTTACGGCGATGAAAAAACCGGAAATGAAATTCCGTTGATCCAAAGAAAAAATAATAATTGAAAACTGAAAATCGGCGGGGGAGGGCAGGAAGGGGGGGGGGGGCGGGTTTTATTGAGATCAAATTGTTGGATCAAATCAGAGAAAGAAACAGAAAAAAAGCCGAGAAGCGAAGAGCATTTTTAACGGTAAAAAAAATCAATAAAAGCCAAACAAGAAGCCGTCGGACGCCGCGGCGCCGATTTATGAGTGTTAATTAGCAAAATAAGGTGTCGGTGGCGCCAGAGTGTGATTGGCACAATTCGGAGGGATGCGGCCAGATTTTTGTTAGAAGCGAGGAGAGGGGAAGGGGGGAGGGGGAGGGAGGTGAGGAGAAGCTCAAAGAGCAATTAGAAAAATTGAAGAGGAGGGGAGTGGGAGCACCATTGAAAAAAAATATAAAGGAATGATGAAGAAAAAAGAGAAAACCAATTTTCATCCAATTTTTTTTTTTTTTTTTTGGTTGCTCAAATTCAAAGTTTTGCGTTTCTCCTCTGAATTGTATCTTTCTCTTTCTCTCTCTCTCTCTCTCTCTCTCTCTCTCTCGCTTTATTTCTCTTTCTGACTGTCTCTCTCTCTCTCTCTTTTTCCTTTATTGAATGTTTTTTTTTTTTCAAATTTCTTCCCAATAAAAGCACAAAATTCTAAAGGAATTTTGGACAGAGTTAGAAGAGAGAGAGACAGAGAGACAGAGACAGAGACATAGAGAGACAGAGAAACGGTTTTGGCTGTAAAAAGTCAAAGAAAATGAGTAAAAATTTAAGTTTTTATTGATCTTCGGTTGGAAAAAAATTTGTACCGAGTTGGCTGAAAAGCATTTTAAGTTTTTATTATATTTGAAAAGGGGGGGGGGGGGGGGGGAATAAGGCGGAGCGAACACAAGGGGGAGTCGAACTCGTGACCTTTTGTTATTGATAATCACATTTTTAGGTTTTCGCCTACCGCCGTGGGAACAGAATACCCTTTAAATAAGTTTTGTGAAGCTCAAACTTCTCATGAGAAAGAAAGCTCGACGATCAGAATATTCAAAAATAAGGGTGGAGGGGGGGGGGGGGGGAAAGACCTGAGGCCATCTGAATAAACAAATAAAAAAGGTTTTTTACATAAAAAAAAGAAAAATCACGGGAAAAAGTGAAAAAGCTCCAGAATTGTTTTGTTTTTTTCTGTTTTTGATGTAAACAATGAAGCGACAAGAAAAAAAAATAATTAAAGCTTTATTGATGAAAAACGAATCCTGGTGTCACCCACCCCGAGGAAGAAGAAGAAGAAGAAGAGACAGGAAAGAGGGGAGGAGAAGGAAGAAAAAAAAAGAAGAAACGTCGCCGGTGCCAAATGCTGAAAAAACATTCTTCCTCTCCCTTCGCCCATTTTCCCTCCTTTCTCACATTCATTTATCAATTGCCCGAAGCGTTTTTTTTTCTCGTTCCGTTGCTGTTTTTTTCGGCTGCACCCGGTCACAAAAAGAAAAAAAACACAAAAAAAATTGGGCTTTGACCATATGAAAAAGCTTTGACCTTTTAGAAGAAATCGGGAAGAAATGAGAGAGAGAGAGAGAGAGAGAGAAAAGAAAAAGAGAAAAAATGAATAAAAAATGAGAAAAGGCTCAATTTTTTTTTTTTTTTTTTTGAATTTTTGATCGAACATCATTTTTAAATGCTGAATGTCATTTTTTTTATTTCTCTATTCAGTTCGTCAACCACTAAAACAAAATAATTGAACACCAGAGAGGAGTCGAACCCGTCGGGTATTTGTTCAAAAAAAAAAAAAAACAAAACATGAAGTTTATGAATCGAAAGACCAAAGTTCGTTTCCTGTCTGGCGCGCGAACAAAATACTATGTTGATTTGGTAACTTTGAAGTGCAGACAATTTTTAAATGAGACAACAAATGAGGCTTTAAAAATTCAAAATTCAAAAAAGAATGTGGAAATCGTCACGTGGGTTCGATTCCTGTGCCGCGCCAAATTATTCAGTCTTTCCAAAAAAGAGATCATTTTTTGTTCTTTTTTTCTTCTGGAATTTTTCCGTGCACATTCGATCGTGACAAAAATACGAAAAAAAAATTGAAAGAAAATGAACAAAAAAAAATTCAAAGTAATTGAGCCGTAGAAAGTGAGCGAGAGCAAGAGAGAGCGAGAGAGAGAGAGAGAGAGAGAGAGGAAAAGGGGGGGGGGGAGAAGGGGTTGAAGGGTTTTTATGGAAAAAACAAATGAATATGACGACCAATTATAATTTTTTCTTTCTCTGGCATGAATAGAAGGGAAAAAAAAACGAAAAAATGAGTCAAAAAAATTGTTACGATGGTCCGCCGTTGACGCCAAAAAAAAACGTCAACAAAAATGGAAAAAAACAGAGCGAGGGGAGGGGAAGGGACGGGTGGGAGACGAGCGAAACGATTTTTTATTGATTTTTGAATTCCTTCACGTCAACGTCCCTACCACCCACACATTTTCTCTTCTCCTGCCCCCCGCTTTCCCGATTAATAAAAATATGAAAATCACGGAACGGCGGAGCCAAGGAAATTTATTTTATTGACACATTTTAATGATGCTCTCAAGTGATGATAAACTCATCAAAGAGAGAGAGAGAGAGAGAGAGAGAGAGAGAGAGAGAGAGAGAGAGAAAGAGAAATAATGACAGAGAGGGAGAGAGAAAGAGAGAGACAAACAGAAAAAAAAAGTGAGACGGAGAGAAACAGAGAAAAAGTGAGAGAGAGAGAGAGAGAGAAAACCAGAGAAACAGAGAAAAAGTGAGACGGAGAGAAACAGAGAAAAAGTGAGAGAAAGAGAGAGAGAGAGAGAGAAAGAGAGAGAGAGAGAGAGAGAGAGAGAACCAGAGAAACAGAGAAAAAGTGAGACGGAGAGAAACAGAGAAAAAGTGAGAGAAAGAGAGAGAGAGAGAGAAAGAGAGAGAGAGAGAGAGAGAACCAGAGAAACAGAGAAAAAAAGAGGTAGAAAACCTCAACCAAAGTTTTATTCCGAAGTAGTATGAATTATAAAAAAATAATTTCTGCCTCCCAAAATGTTGAAGAATCGGAACATTGCTGAAACCCGAAAAAAGAGCGAATGAAGCAAAACCTGAAAATTTGAGGAAGGGGGGAAAAATTGGGCGAAACGCCAAAAAGATGTGAAGATTGAATTTTTTATTTTTGTAATTTGAGAGAAGAAAAAAAAAGCTTTTTTTTTCTTCAACGAACATGAGCTTTTCAGGAAGGAGAAAAAAGAAAGGAAAATATTTTTTCATTTTTTTTTTTTTTGTTTTTCCTTCAGAATTGGAAATGGACGACATCACATCACAATTACGGAAATACGGAAAAACGGGGGGCGGGGCGGGGCGGGGGGGGAGGGGAAAGAAAAAATGAAAGGCACAGCGGAAAAAAAATTGAAAAAGTGAGAGAGAGAGAGAGAGAGACGGAGAGAAATCATTGATTTTTAGCGTCTCCTTCAGCTTCATCATCATCAGCTTCATCGACATCTGGCTCCGACTCGCTATCCTCCTCATCCGAATCGAACTTCTTACGAGCCAATTTTGATTCGAGTTGATCGGTCGGCAAGTACTGTAATGAACAATTTTGTGGGGTTTCGGGAAACTTTTTTTTGTCGTTGCAAGACCCATTTTCTTTTGGGTTTTTTTTTTGTAGCTGCGAAAAAAATTACATCTGGCACCAAGAAATCGGCGATATTGTCCAGCGGAAATTCGACGGAGATTTCAGAATCCGTAAAAAACTCGACGGCATATCTCACTTCGAGACGATTCGCCTGAAAAAATCAATATTCTTTCAAATGTTGAAAGAATCCACATCGAAAGTTCGATCTCGGCTCATGACAAACTTCTTGTTTTTCACTTTTTGATTTCTTACACTGATAAATTCTCGGATGATTCCATACGTTCGATTGACAAGAGCAAGGAATGATAGAAATCCACCGGTGCTTGGCTGAAGCGCCTGAACGGCACGCGAAACTTTGGGCAAAACCATTTTTTCGAATCCGCTGTTGACCAAATCTTCCGAATATTGTTCATCGTACAAGTTTTCGCCGTTTTCTTAATTTAGTTTTGATTTTACGTGAGTTACGTGAGATTTTTTTCGTTCGTTTTCCCATGTTTAATTAATTCGGTCTACGGAATTAAAATTTCCCAATTCATAATTGGAGATTTAAGCTGTATTTTATGGTTCCAATAGTGTAGTGGGTAAACAGGTCTTGTGTGGTTTCAGCCTTCACGTGTTCGAACCCCGTGCGGGTTGTAAATATTTTTGTTTTTTAGGGGATTTTTTAGTAAATTAAAAAATATTTCTATGGGTAATCAAACTCGTGAAATTTCAGCAAATTTTTGCGGATTCGTCTTCCCCCTCTCCTTCTCTACCCTATACAGAACTCGAAACGTCGTTTTTTGAGCAGATATGAATAAAAAGTGATTGTGGCCCTCCCTTAAGGTCCCCCTGGACAAAAAAATCAATAATCAAAAATAATATCCATGTGACTTCATAATTGGTAACAAAAAAAAATCGATATTCTCACGTGATCCACGCGAGAATTTTCGAAAACCCTCGAAATCGTGAGAGACGAAAAAAGAAACCTGCAAAAACGACGCCAACAGCCGATTGTAAAAGATGCGCCTCAACAACATCCGGGTTGTCATAATAAATTCCGAACGTCGTGGATCCTTTCGGCACCAGCGATCGAGCTTCTTGAAGAACGCTCGACACGTTGGCGTATGATCCGACATGATATTTGTAATAAACCGTCAACTGTTTGCTAATATTTTTCGGAGTTTCAGTGACGATTGGCTGGAAAAAAAAATTTCTTTTTTTTTGAATTTCAGCTTCTCTCTAAAAATCCAGCTCACCTCAATTTTGCCTAAAAATCCGTTACTTTTGATGACGTGATAGAACCAGGCGATGATGCCAATCGCCGCCCCAATCAAGACGTACTCGATCATTTTCCGTCGTTGCCTTGAAGTCAAAAAAAAAGTCGATTTACGTGAAAATTACGTGAAGCATCAAGGGAATTTTTTTTTTTTTTTTTTGAAAAGAAAAAACTGAGGAAAAATGGTGGGAAATGGAAAATTTATGGGAAAAAAACATTTTGTTTTTAATTTTTTGATAAAAAATGTCAACAAAATTCAAAACTTTTCGATTAGAAATTCAGTTTTTTTTTGTTTTGGCTAATTTTGCAATTTTTCCCGCGAAAAAGTTTTTTAAAGAGTTTTAATTGTTGTGAACCCGTCAAATGTCGGGGACAGTAGAACTTAAAGAAAAAGAAAAAATTTAAAACGAGTTTGAGCCCATTAAATTGTGGATTTTTAGAATTTTTTTTATTAAAAACTAGCGAGAAATGATTTTTTTTTTTTGAAAAAATCGGGGACAAAAAATCAATAAAATGGAAACCAGTAAATGAAATGAACAAAAAAAAAACTTTTTGGTTTAGCTAAACACAAGGTCGCATCGTGAATTTATAACATTTGAGGGTTGGTTGACTGATGAAAAAAGACGAAGAAGAAGAAGAAGACGAAGGATGGGGAAGGAAGGTGGGAGCGGGGGAGGGAGAGGGGGGTGAGAGAATTTGTTTCACATTGCACACTCAGCTGACTGACGATCCATCTGCTTCTCTGCGTCTTCTTGAAGTGTCTCGTTGAAAATGTTGGTAGAAGACAAGGTCGAACAATGAAGAGAAAGAGAGAGAGAGACGACACGAGAAGAAAACAAAGAGATGATAGATGAGGAGAGGGAAAAGAAAAATGCAACAATTCAAACATTTGATTTTTCTTTTCAATTTTTCTCCTTTTCTCTCTTTCTCTCTCTCTCTCTCTCTCTCTCTTTGTGTGCAAATAATGAAACTTCGATGGCAAGCATGAGCAACATTTTCTCTCCTCGAAAAAATTGTGGGCAAAAATTGCCATGAATTTGTGATGGGACCCGTGAAATGTCGGTTGGAAAATAATCAATATTTCATAAAATTTAGACCAGTCATGAAGAAAAAAAATCCCCGTTTGATAATGAAAACATCGAAGTTAAACTGCTTGAAATGTTGCGTAAAGGCAAATCGATAAAAATCTGCAAAAGAAAAAATACAAAAGGTCTCACGTGAGTCGCAAAAAAACAGAGAAACGAGAGTTGCGTCGCGGTTTGCGTCGCGGTTCTCTTCGAATCTCCGGTTTAGAATCATTAAAAAGAAAAACCTGGGACAAATCGCTAAAACCACAATTGCCAACATTGTAAACCAGAATCGAGCATCCGAAAGACAATTGATCGTCATCGAAATCGGAGCGTCCGGAACGATCAGAATTCCAGCTTGGCTCAAATACAAAAGAAGAAAAAAGGCGAAATGAAAGAAGAAAAATGCGATGAAAATGACGAAAATTCGCCAATGCCAATAGCGAACGTGAATCGCGAGATGTAGCGAATTGACCAACATTGACGCTGTCGCCAGATAAAAACCAAACTCCCAATAAGTCGTCTGCGAATCGTCGAGAGCCTAAAAAATCAGTTTCTTCTTACGAACGCGGAAACCGTGAAATGTCGGCGGTTACAAAAAAAAATTTGGCATTCAACCCGTCAAATGTCGGGTGCAAAAAAAAAAAAGTGGAAAGAAGCTCACAAAGAATGAAACGAAGAAAATGACGGCTGCCTGATAAATAGCGTCAACAATATTGCAGAAGAATAGAAAATTTGTATAAAGGCGATTCTGAATTCGAAACAAAAAATGAATCGCTGAAGAATTCAGCTTCAATGCTGCTGGCAAACCTCACGTCCAACCGAATATCGTTCGGGTTTCGTCATCAGTTCATCAGCTGGATCGTCCTGATCAAGAACGCCGAACACAACTGGTTGAACACTAAAAATCGGGATTCGGATCGGATCGGATCGGATTCGATTTTTTACAAGAAAAAAAACCTGGTGAAAATGATTGGATAAAGCACACTCCATAGTGGATCGATATCGCTGTTGCCCGAATAACCGTTGTAAAATTGAAAGAAGAAAAGAATGAGAACATTATTGGTGTTTTTGTATAGAAAAAACAAAAAAGTGGCTGAAAGTCGATAATAATTCCAGTGTCCATGAACGAGCAGAAGACGTGACAAAAAATGGAATTGAGCTATGGCAAAATCGCACGCCATCGCCGCCTGAAGACCTTCTTTGCCGGCGATTCCGATGCCGACGTCGGCTGCTTGAATCATTGGCACATCGTTGGCGCCGTCGCCAATCGCCAGAACTTTGCCGTTGAGACGCGTCTTGACGGTTCTCACGATTGTCGCTTTTTCAGACGGGGTCATTCGATAGCACAGAACTGATTTGGCTCTGCAAAATTTAGAAAATCTTGCGTGAAAAATCTACGTGAAATTTTTTACGTGAAAATTTGACGTGAAAGCTTCAAGAAGTTTACGTGGAACTTTCAAGAATTCTACGTGAAATTATTACGTGAAAGTTTGACGTAATAGCTTCAAGAAGTTCACGTGAAACATTCAAGAATTCTACGTGAAATTATTACGTCAAAACTTCAGGAAGTTCACGTGAAACTTTCAAGAATTCTACGTGAAATTATTACGTCAAAACTTCAAGAAGTTCACGTGAAACTTTCAAGAACTCAACGTGAAATTTTTACGTGAAAATTTGACATGAAAGCTTCAAGAAGTTTACGTGAAACTTTCAAGAATTCAACGTGAAATTTTTACGTGAAAATTTGACGTGAAAGCTTCAAGAAGTTCACGTGAAACTTTCGAATAATTTTCAGAAAAAAAAACCAACTTCTTCAGAGTTTCAATAAGATGAACATTTCCAGTTTGAATCATTCGAATCGCTTCTGGAGACAGAATAATATTGGCTCCAGTCGCTTCACTCGTCAACTCTGCCTCAGTTTCATTGCGAACAACTCGAATCTCACGATTCGGATGAAACAAACCGCTCGACGTCGCAATATTCTGCGCCGTCTCCAGTTTGTCGCCGGTCAAAATCCAAACCTGACAGCCGGCATCACGCAAATCGCGAATCGTCTCATCAACGCCGGCTTGAAGACGATCCTCGATGCCGGTGACGCCGAGCAGACGAAGATCGGTTTCGATTTCCGACGCTTTGTCGGACAGCATCTGTTCTCGATCCGCACTTGAGTCTTCCATGATCTGAAATTTTTTTTTTTTTTTGAAGAAAAAAAAATGCTGAAGCCGCTTCTTACAAATCGATAAGAATCATAAAAATCATCGAAAACATTCTGCGGAATGATTTTCATTGCGAAGCACAGAGTTCTCAATCCTTTCTTCGCGTAATTTTCCAAATTTCGGCAAATCTTCTCGACGCGTTCAACGTCATCTGAATCGATGCGAAGATTCGGTAGAATTGCCGAGTCGGCACCTTTCGAATAAAGCAGTGGACCTTCTGATGTCCGAATTATCACCGACATTCGTTTGCGGCTTGCGTCAAATGGAAGAGTGAGCAGAAGCTGAAAACGTTTTTCCGTCATATCCGGTGCTGCAATGGTGATCGAGGTGGCGGCACGTTCGAGAAGCAGATAATCGTATTGTGAAGCACCTAAAGATGGGCAAAAAATCTTTTAAAAATCAATAAATCGATAATTTGAAAAACCTTGAATCAATGCCAATTCGTCAGGACTTTCAGCTTCATACGGACAATCAATCGATTGCTTAAATGACGTTAAGCGCTTACGATTGGTTAATGGAATTATATCCGAAATCGGACGAAGAATGCTTCGACGAAAAACCTTTGATACTTTATGTGATAATTCATAAATTGAAGTAAATGGGCGAAAAATTGAAGAATTTGTGGTTGATGGTGATTCATCACTGATGCTTTCATCTGGAATTACGTGAAAAAATTCATGAAAAAAACCACGTGAAAAAATAGGGAGAATCACGTGAAAAAATAGGGAGAATCACGTGAAAAAATCCATGGGAGAATCACGTGAAAAAATTCATGAAAAAAACCACGTGAAAAAATAGGGAGAATCACGTGAAAAAATAGGGAGAATCACGTGAAAAAATCCATGGGAGAATCACGTGAAAAAATTCATGAAAAAAACCACGTGAAAAAATAGGGAGAATCACGTGAAAAAATAGGGAGAATCACGTGAAAAAATCCATGGGAGAATCACGTGAAAAAATTCATGAAAAAAACCACGTGAAAAAATAGGGAGAATCACGTGAAAAAATAGGGAGAATCACGTGAAAAAATCCATGGGAGAATCACGTGAAAAAATTCATGAAAAAAACCACGTGAAAAAATAGGGAGAATCACGTGAAAAAATAGGGAGAATCACGTGAAAAAATAGGGAGAATCACGTGAAAAAATAGGGAGAATCACGTGAAAAAATAGGGAGAATCACGTGAAAAAATCAATGGAAAAATTACGTGAAAAAATCAATAGGAAAATTACGTGAAAAAATCAATAGGAAAATTACGTGAAAAAATCAATAGGAAAATTACGTGAAAAAATCAATAGGAAAATTACGTGAAAAAATCAATAGGAAAATTACGTGAAAATTGTGAAAGAAAAAAAAAACGACTCACTGTTTTTTTGTGATTCTGGTGTTTCTTCCTCGGTGATGACCGTCAATTCATCATCAAATCGAATCGTGAAATTGAGGCTGAAATTACCGATTTTTCTTTTCTCTCCTGTCTGATGCAGTTGCGCTCTATTGATTAAAAAAAATAAGTTTATTTACTTGTTTGGTCGCTCGATGCTCGTTTCACTCTGTGCAGCTTCAATAATTTGTTGATACATTGAAGCGGTGACGTCATAGAAATGCGAGTTTCCAATATTGTAGCAACCGGCCTCAAATGTGCCGAGCTGGAAAAAAAAGACTTTTAATTTTAAATTTTTAGACTTGAGTAGACGCAGAGAAATACTACGGTAGCTGATTTTTTCAAACTGACGAGACGCAGAGAAATATTACGGTAGCTGATTTTTTCAAACTGAAGAGACTCAGAGAAATATTACGGTAGCTGATTTTTTCAAACTGAAGAGACTCAGAGAAAAATTACGGTAACATAATTGTTTCAAATTGAAGAGACGCAGAGAAATATTACGGTAGCTGATTTTTTTCAAATTGAAGAGACGCAGAGAAATATTACGGTAACAGAGTTTCCAAAAAAAAAATTAAAAAAACCTCTAAAAGATCTGTGCGAGGAATTCGATTAACAATAACCGAATTATTCAGAAGAATGTTGAGAAAAAAATGTCGAATATTCGGATCGTCTTGGGAGCTCAACAATTTCTGATGCAAAAGATCGGATCGAATCGGTTTATCGTTGAGCATTTTTAGTTCATCGCCAATTTCGCCACCATAATCGATATCATCAAAGGCGCAATTCCGAAAAATCATGACATTTTCCGTTAGGGTTCCGGTTTTATCGGATAAAACGTGTGTGATGGTTCCGAGCTCTTCCGGAATGCTCAACGATCGACAATCAATGACGTGATCCTGAAGAAAAAATGACGGATCAATATCGATTTTTTCGTCTGATCAATTCGTCTACCGATTTTCTGTGATAAAGTTGCAAATCATTGGACATAAAATAAATCTGAAGAGCTTTGATGATTTCCACCGTGATGTAAAGTGAAATCGGAACGAGAATCTGTGAAAAAAAAACTTTTTTTTTTCTACTGAAAAGCTTCAGCCAACCTGATAATTGATAAAAAGTGCGCCGATACCGATGAGGCCTTCAATAAATGGGCGGGGCATGTTAGAAGTGATAAATGGAATCTAAAATTCATTTAGTTCGACTCTTTTCAGGTTTTTTTCCAATTGAATTACGAGGTTGTATGTAGTTTGTAGTTTGTAGTTTGTAGCCAAGAATTAAAAAAAAGAAAGAATGGGGGGGGGATCGATTTTCGTTACGCGCCAAAAAAAAACAACATAAAAAGGCGGGGCTTCATTGACATCGGCGAAAACTGTGAAATGTCGGAGGTATGGTTTTATGACAACTGAGCGTTTTCATCTCAAAAGTTTTCTTCCACCGCGGGGTTTTTTTTTCGATTTTTTCTCGCTTTCTTTTCCACCTCTCACGATGACGCACGCACACACTATCTTGCATGACGGTTACAACAGCACGTAAAGCCTTTTTCCAATGAAAATTTTATCGATTTCTAGACGAAGAAAGGAACGGGGTCGGTCGATGGTTTCACTGCAAAAAAGCAAGGCGAAGAAGAAAAACTTGAAAAAACGATTGAAAAAGCGGCGAGAAAAAGTGAGAATTTTCAGGGAGCGAAGAAAACAAGAAAAAAAATTTGCAGGAAGAAAAACGAGTGGACGAATTGACAAAAAAGATCAGCAAAATCAAAATTGAGAAAAAAGACAAAAAGGCGGCAAGAATTGAAAGGCGCCGCGCCAAAGTGGAGGCGAACAAAAAACAACGACGGGTCGATGATGGTAAGAGCTCAGCTAATTTACGGTGTGTTTTTTACCACCTCAGCCCCGCCCCGAATGAATCTCGCTTCGGGTTGCAATACTTTTTGGCAAGTTGCCACACGCACGCTTCCTCAATAGATTTTAAACTGAGTATCCAACAAGGCATTAGCTGCTGCTGATACTCAGCGAAATTACGCTGGAAATTTTCTTCAGCTGGAGGTAGTCAAAAACACATTGGGAAGCTTGAAAAAATATTTTTTTTTTTTTTTTGGAAAAAAATTTCAGAAAATGCGTGTTAAAATTATCGAATCAATGTGAAGTGTCAAATTATGGTTCAATTTTTTCTTTTTCTTTTTCTGTTTTTACTGAAAATAAAAAAAATCTCAAACCTCGAGATTAATCGGATGATTATCGGCCCAAATTGCTGACATTATTGATCCGTAAAAAACCATTAACATCAATAAAATGAAGCAGAAAATGATGAAGCTAAAAATTGAGAAAAAAAAACATTTTTTTCTGTGTTCTCCCCGCCTTTTTTTACCGATTTGTTAATCTTTCAATGCTTGACACTTTTCGAGGAGCTCGACCGTTGTTCATCATCACTTTTGTGTCGTGGCCTAGAAATAAAAAGTCGTGGTTGGGCTTCTAGGCCAACCAATGGAAAATAAGAGTTTTCGGCCAGTTTGAAATGGATTTTTTTTTTCGACAAAAATTTCCAACTAGAAATGGAAGAATTTGAATATTTGTGCGATTTCTAGGCCACAACAACTTCAGGATTGTTGGGTTTCTAGGTTCGGAGATGTCAAAAACCTAACAAAAATAATTACTTTCGTAATTCTCGTCCATGAACATATTGTGGCCTAGAACTCCAACAGAAATTCGGCAAATTTCTAGGCCCCGAAATAGGCTCCCCTCCAAAAAAAAAAAAGAAAGCCGCGTACCAGCATAAACGACAATTCCTTCGACAAAAGTTGTATTTTTGATGCGACACCCACGAAGAAGCATATTCTCCTTGGTGATGACGTCACTCTTCCCAGGTTCATATTCAATTTTGGCGCGAATCGTATAAATCGCCTTATCCGGTTTTTCGCATGTCACAATACCGGAAAAATCAGAAGGCGCAAAATTCGATGTTTTCTAGAAAAAAGTTTAAAATTTGTCTGAAATTAAGAAATTCTCATCTGGAATTCTGAATTTTTCAGTCTGGAATTCAGAATTCATTTCAGTTTAAGATTTTTTTAGTGGAATTCTTAGAATTCGCCGTCCTTTTTTTAAAAAAAAATGTCTGACCAATGATAAATCAATAACTTTTGCTGGAACCATTCGCTGCTTCAACGACGTCTCGCCATCCAGATTCGACGTCTCCAAATAGCAAGTGCCGGCCTCATTCGACGACCTCATAAAAATGATGTCGGCCGGAATTTCCTGATCGTTCGAAATGTGCACAAAATCGCCGACGAGCACAAATCGCCACTCGGTTTTTCGAAACGCGCCTCGCTCCCGATCCCACACCAAACACGTTCGCCGATTGATTTGTCGATCGAATTTCCAACGTCGGAAATCTTCGACGCCATCCTGAAAATGTGAAAAAAAAAACGGATGACAGAAGAGGCGGGAAGAAGAAGAAGAAGAAGACGGAATAATTGAAAATACTTTGATGAGGGTCGTGCCAAGAACGAAAGTGATAGGAATCAAGCCGACGTATCGAGTGTAGGTGTCAAAAAATGGTACCCAATTGAGAACTGAAAAAAGCGAATCATTTTTTCTAGTCTGGAAGAAGCCTTCATCTGAAGATTTCTCGAAAAATCTGGAAGAAGCCTTCATCTGAAGATTTCTCGAAAAATCTGGAAGAAGCCTTCATTTGAAGATTTCTCGAAAAATCTGGAAGAAGCCTTCATCTGAAGATTTCTCGAAAAATCTGGAAGAAGCCTTCATCTGAAGATTTCTCGAAAAATCTGGAAGAAGCCTTCATCTGAAGATTTCTCGAAAAATCTGGAAGAAGCCTTCATCTGAAGATTTCTCGAAAAATCTGGAAGAAGCCTTCATCTGAAGATTTCTCGAAAAATCTGGAAGAAGCCTTCATCTGAAGATTTCTTGAAAAATCTGGAAGAAGCCTTCATCAGAAGATTTCTCGAAAAATCTGGAAGAAGCCTTCATCTGAAGATTTCTTGAAAAATCTGGAAGAAGCCTTCATCTGAAGATTTCTCGAAAAATCTGGAAGAAGCCTTCATCAGAAGATTTCTCGAAAAATCTGGAAGAAGCCTTCATCTGAAGATTTCTTGAAAAATCTGGAAGAAATTCAAAAAAAACCGGCAATAAAAATAAAATAAATATTGGCATATTTTGTCGAAATTTGGTGCCAAATATTGAGCGGCACAAAATTCCACAACGAATATTTGGTGGTCGAGATTTGATTGTCGGTAAAATTGAGAAAATTCGACAATTCATAACGTGGCGTTTCGAACAGATGATTCGGCCGAATGACGCGAGAGCTGAAATCGAATTTCTTTTTTTTTTTGGTGAAAAATTCTGAAAAAATCTGCGTTTTCTCGCCAAAAAATCACCCATTTTCACGATTTGGTCTTCCACGAAAAATCGCGATCGGATTATGAAGTGGAGCCGTTGATGGAATCCATTTTGACGAGGATCGACGATGAATATGATTTGGTTGATTTGATGTCATAACTTCATAGTAAGAAGCAGAGAAAAAAAGGGAAACAAAAACGGGCGGAAAACTGCAAAAAATTGAATTTTTTTTTGAATAGAAAAATGGAAAAGAAAGGGGAAAATTAAAAATGTTCAAAACATTTTCAAAAAGAAAGTTTTAATCGATAAAAATTGATAAAAATTGGCGACCGATTACAAGGCAGCCGGAAATTTGAATAGTGACTGGACTGACTGATTCAAATTTTGGAGGGGAAGGGGAAGGGGGGAGGGGGAAAAAGGGGGGGGGGGTTTTTTGATATGAATCAATGCAAATATTCACCAATGTTTGCCCATATTTGTTTGATGTTTAAAGATTTTTCTTCAAGGTTGTGCAGAAAAAAAAATTTTTTTTTATTTTCAAGATTTTGTTGCCTGAGAAAAGTGGTTCAGGAAACTTTTTGAACTTTTTTTTTAATATAAAAATAATTGGAGAAAATGAGAAATATTCAAAAAATCCCATTGAATTTCAGAAAAATCACTCAAATTGCAATTAAATCTAGTTTTGGGGTACGGTTGTTGACGGTGTTTGCGTACATTTGAGTACTGTACAATTTTCAGTTACTGTAGGCAGAAAACATTTCAAAGTTTTAACAGAAATTTAATGAATTCCTTCAATAAAATGTTCTTTGATTTTAAATCTTTTTTTTTTATTTATTTTTAATAAAAACTTTGCAAAGATTATTTGCATATTGCAGTAGAGCAAACTTTCTTCCTCAACAAGCTAACGCCAGTTTTAGTTTTTCACCGTTTTTCCACGAAAAATTACTTTATTGATTTTCTTTGTATTTCGCAAAATTTAATTAAAAAAAATTAATTCAAGGTTGTTTCGCGCTCAGAAAAAACTGATGATGTCATTTTAATGCAAAAAAATGTTGTTACACGTTAACAATGACATGTACTTATGAAATTTTATTGATTTTTTTTCATTCAAATTTTATATTGCAGAATATTAAATTTTGATTCAATTGTTAGGATTTGAATGGCGGAAAATTTTGGGCAAAACATCAAAAATGTTTTAAAAGAAATCGAAGATTTAGTGAGTTTTCAATTTTTGTTTTTTTTTTTGGCACAAAAATCGTTATCTTTCACGTTTTAGAGCACAAATTCAGCGTCTGACTCGTTGACATCACTTTTGGAAAAATGCACAATGGTTCTAGAAGAATTACGAACAATTTGTATTCTATCAAACTCACAAACCGATGGAATCGAGCAGCAAATCGAATCGGTGACTGCCGAACTCAAAAAATCCGATCATATTTTTGATTCAATCGATGATTTGAAAATTGTGCTGAATGAAGTGAATAATTTTTGTCGAAATAATTTACAAAATTAAAATTTCAGAGAAAACAACAATTATCGAAGATGGAATCGATTTGTAATTTTATTGAAAGATCAAATTCTTAAAATCCTGTAAATTTGTAAAAAAAAACAGTGCCTTTTTTTCGGTTTTTCTAGTCAAATGAGATCTCTTTTTAGGTTATTTATTGAATATTTTGCAATAAAATTTGATTTTTTCTATTATTTTATTATTAAAAAATGCGTTAAAACGCTTTAAAATATTGAGAATTTCTTCAAAAGTAAGAATTGGTTATGAACCTAAGAATTTCAGATGACCCAACAAAAAGCCAAAGATGAAGCGGATGGAGCAGCTGAAAAGACGACGTCAACACCGCCAACAACGCCAGTACCAACAAAAAAAGCGTTGACATCGCTGTGCGATTGTGAAGCATCAAGCGGCAACAAATCGACACTCGAAGAAGAGGCACTGGCTGCAGTTCGCGAGCTAGCGTTTGCTGTAACAACCATAACAATATCAGAAATGTTGCCAAGAACACCGCAATTATTGTTCATCAATGTGACGACGTTGGAAAACACAACGCACTGTATTGAATTGACACGTTAGTTTGAAAGAAAATTTTTAATTTAATATTTTTCGGATTAAAATTATTTTATTTTAAATGATTAAAAATCCACAATTTTTTCAACAAACTCTGTAAAGCCAAATAATTGCCATTTTGGTTTTTGATAGACCTTAAAGCTTTCGTGAGCCCATTAATCTGAGCTATGGGAGCCTGAAAATCCGAAAAATCATACACAGCAATGCTAAATATATTTTTGGACTCCTTGGTGAGCTACATTTTTTTGGATTTTTAGGCTTTTATAACTGAGTCCAATGAGTGTATCGCTAACAATGGTTTTTTACATATTCTTTATCAGAGTGTTGAAGTCTCATAAAAAAAAGGGGAAGGTTGTTGGTCTGCTCTAGAAGGAACCTGAAAATAAAAATATACATATTAACAATTAAAAATGCAATTTTTTGTTGCAGAAAAAGGATGGAGAGTTGCTTCAAATCGTCAAGATTGTATGAATGGCGATTTTAGACAATTGGAAATTTATACCCAATATTATGACACACTTTATGCACTTTTAAACATAATTTCACCATTATATCGGTAATTTTAAGATTTTTTTAAATTGAAAAAAAAAAATTTTGTTGGTTATTTTTCAGACAAAAGTTTGGAGAGCAATTAATCTTCAAATTGAGTAAATTAGCTGAATCGAGAAAAGATGAGAATGAAGAAAAATAAAGGGAAAAAACTCAGCAAATATTGTATTTTTAATGTATTTTAATTATATATATTTTTTAAATTTATTCAATCAGTGCTCAAAACATATATCCGATTGATAGCTTTTAGTCAATCATAATTTTGTAATTTTTCTTTTCCACGTGACCCTTATATCCATTCTTCTAGAAAAATATTTTTTCAATCTTTGCCACGTTCATAATCATGTTTCTTCTGAAAAACCATAAAATGTTTCCTTTACAATTCGAAATAATTGTCAAATTGTGACGTTGTCGAGCGTTTTTCAATACTTTTTTTTTCACAAATGTTTTCAGCATAATTTGTGATTTTCAGCGGGAGAAACAATGAGAATTTTACTGAGGATTTTATTTGGAGTTTTGGCGTTGGCGATAGTTGGAGGTGAGCAAAAAGATGAGGAAATTGAATTGCATAGTTTTTGGTATTTAGAAGCGGCCCTGGCGGCAATGACAATCGATTTTGGAACAAAATTCATTAAAATCGGAATCGTCAAACCGGGAATTCCGATGGACATCGCCCTTAATCCAGAATCGAGACGAAAAACGCCAAATATGGTGCTGATTCAAAACGATGGACAGCGAAGTTTCGGCGACGCCGCCGTCGGTCTTCAAATCAGATTCCCACATCTCGCCATTGAAAATTTGAACGATTTGTTCGGAAAAACGATCGATCATCCATCGGTTGAAGTGTTCAGACAAAGAAATCCGTTTTTTGAACTTTCGAAAACACCACGAAACGAATCGGCAATCGCATTGAAAATTGGGTGTGTTTTTCTTTGGAATAAAAACGCGCTGAAGAAATTTCGCTATCGAAAGGCAATTTCTACACCTTTAATTGACTAATGCAATGTTGCCCTAGCGAAAAGCTTCTCTCTTTTTTCTCGCTGCTTTTGAAAAAAAAAATTTTTTTACAGAGATGAAACTTATTCGATTGAATCGTTGGCTGCAATGATATTGGCAAACGCAAAAAAGTTCACCGAAGAATATGGGCAAATCAATGAAATCAAAGATGTCGTCATAACAGTTCCCGTCTATTTTACTCCAATCGAACGATTATCAGTTGAACGAGCTGCTCAAATGGCCGGTTTCAATGTTCTTCAGTTGATCAACGATGGAACGGCGGCCGCATTGAGTCATGGAATTTTCCGAAGAAAAGAGGTGAAATAATTAAGGGAAACAAATTTTTGAGCGTTTTTTTTTTGTCTGCAATTTTCAGATAACAGAAAAAGTGCAACGATTGATGATTTATGACATGGGAGCTGGTAAAACAACAGTGACAATTGTTGAATATCAATTAATAAAGGGAAAATATGAAAAAGAGCCAAAAGTAAGCAAGAGAGAGCTGGAGGTTTAAGAGAAGAATGTTAATTTTTTAGATGAAAACAATCGGAATCGGCTACGATCGAACATTGGGAGGAATTGAGATGACAAATCGATTGAAAGATTATTTAATTGATGAATTCGAGAAAGTTTACAAACCAAAAACGGCGGTTCGAACAAATCGACGAGCGTACGCGAAATTCGCAAAAGAAGCTGAACGATTGAAGCAGGTTTTGTCGGCGAATGTGGAGCATTTTGCACAAATCGAAAGTGCTCACGAGGAAATTGACGCAAGACTAAAAGTGACGCGAGAGATTTTCAATGGATTAATAAATGATCTGGAGACGCGGATTGGCGAGCCGATTGAGCAGGCGTTGCGAATGGCACAAATTCCAATTGAAGAGGTTGCAAGAAAAAATTTTTAAAAAATTGGAAAGAAAAATTGAAAGCTTTTAGATTGATCAATTCGTGTTGATGGGAGCCGGAACAAGAGTGCCAAAAGTACAAGAAATAATTCAAAAAACGATTGGAGAGTAAGTAAAACAGTCAGAAAAAATAACGGCGGCTTGTGATGTGACACCGGTCGACGCCACTAGATTGTCTTTGCCCGATTAGTCAAGTGGCTAACACGGTGGTGGTCGCGTCGAAGGGTTTCGGGTTCGAGTCCTACTCGCGTCCGTCTTAACTGTCGAGCATATCTTCAACACGAGCTGGTTTTTTGATGGCCTGTTCGCCTGTTAGATGTGCCATAAGGTTCTTTGATAAAAGAATGGCGTTTTCGCTAACACCGAGTTCTTTGGCCGGAGTTTGATAGTAGTTCGCTGTACATTTTTTTTAAAATTTTCTTTTTGTAATTAAAAAAAAATATATTTAAATTAAAATTCGATTAATAATCGATTACAGAAAACAAATTGGACGGTTCTTGAACACTGATGAAGCGATTGCAATGGGAGCATTATATCAGGCAGCTCATTTGTGTCAAGGATTTAAAGTAGACTTTTCTTCTTTTTTTTTTCTTTAAAAAAATTATAAAAATATACATTTTGTAGGTCAAAACGTTTCATGTCGCAGATAAATTGCTGTTCCCGGTAGAAGTGCACTTTTTGAGTAAAATTCGAGACGAGAAGAACGAGACGAATCTAATTGAGAAGAATGTGCAGAAAACGTTGTTCGCCGCCAATTCGGAATATCCAACAAGCACCAAAACTATCTCATTGACGTCGTATCGTGACGACTTCACAATTCAACTCAAATTTGGTACGATCGAATTGTTAACGAAAAAGCAGCTGAACGAGATTGGTGGATTGTTGGATGAGTTGGTTCATGTTCGAGTCATTGGACTGGGTGAAGCGTTGGCGAATCGAACAATGGAAGAGACCGATTTTAAAGGTGTAAAAATGTCGTTCCAAATTGACGCCTCTGGAATCGTTCGCATCAAAAAAGCCGAAGCGACGATTGAAACAAAAAGCGGTGGAATCGTTGATTCAATAACGAGCACCCTTTCTGGATTGTTTTCCTCAAAATCGCCAGAAGAAGGCGAACCAGAAGAAGCATCGGCGACATCGTCAGAATTCACTGGAGATGATGTTTCTTCAAAAGAAGAACCGTCACCAACCACGGAGAAAACAACAACAAAAGAAAAGGAAAAAGCTGAAGCTGAAAATGAAAAGGCGGTGAATGAGACGACAACGACGACCGAAACAAACGAAGAGATAAAGCCGGAAGGGAATGCAACGGTTGGAAACAAAAACGAAAGTGCAGTGGTGACTGAAGAAAAAATTGAAAAACCGTTGCCAAAAGTGGTGAAGTTAAAATTGGAACGAATTTATCCGAGTGGATTCGTCCCAAATCGATGGGACGTCAAAAATGCCAAAGAAATGCGAGTTTTCAAATGAAAAACTGGAATATTGATTGAATTTTTTCAGATTGGATAAGTTCGCAGAAGCAGAACAGTTGGCTGTAGAACGTGCAGCCGCCGAAAATGAGCTTGAAGCATTTAATTATGAATCAAGCCAATTGTTAGATGATCAGGACTTTGTTGAATACGCATCGGAAGACGAAAAAACGAAACTCTCGACAGAGACGTCAAGAATTCGAGGATGGCTCGAAGATGAAGTGACAAAAGAGACGTTGACAAAAAATTTTGTCGACAATCTTTTGGTTCTGAAAAATTTGGTGAGAAATGTGAAGAAGCGTCGCGAGGCGAGTAAAGCAATGCCAGAAAAGCTGAAAACATTGTCGACGTTGGTGTCGACGTCAATGTCATTGGCATCAATGGGTGAAAATGTAGACGAAACAAAAGCGTTGTTCGATCGTAAAGACTCGGAAGCATTTAAAAAGAAGCTTGATAAAGTGAAGATCTGGGTGGAAGAGAATCAAAAAATCGTGGAAACAACAAAGAAGTTTGAAGATCTTGAAATCAGCGTGAGAGAAGTCGAGACGAAAATCAGCAATCTAAATCGTGAAGTTGATCGATTTATGAAGAAAATGAAAAAGGTGACAACGTTGGATGAGTTGACAAAAGACGAGGTTTATAACATTTCATTTCAATTTAAAAAATAATGTTTTTTTCAGGAAAAGACGGAAAAGAAGGAAAAAAAGGAAAAAAAGGAAGCGAAGGAAGCGAAGGAAGCCAAAGAAGAGGAGAAAAAGACGACGAAAGAAGAGCTGTAAAATGATCTTCAAAAATCGTGTGATTGTTTTTTAATATCCAGACGGGGATTTTTGTTTAAATAATATATTTTTCTTATTTATTTTCGCCATTTTTCTTGTTTTTTTTAGAAAATGTGATGGATAAACTTGGGGTTTCTTATAAGTTTAAAAATTTCTAAAAAGCTCGTGGTATTTTGTTTTTTTTTTGTTTCTCTTTTTTTGTTTTTGTTTTTAATAAAAAAGTTTTTTTTAAAAGTTTTTTAAACGTCAAAAAGGGTGTTTGTCTTGCCGCTTATTATTTGGTTTAAAGGAACATGGGGTTGAGCTGATGGGAGGTCTTGCAGGGAACGAATTTTTGCGTATTTCTCTTCTGTTTTTTGAGGTTTTGTGTATTTGTGAGTTTTGCGATTTTTCATTGAGTTTTTAGAATTTTTAGTGAAAGTTGAAATCGAATATAAATTTTAAAGTTTAATTTTATTTTTCACCAATTTCCAGTGCTAAATTGTAAGAAAAGTTGAAAAAACCGAAAATTGAAGTATTTTTTATTGGAAAAAATGTAATTAACATTTATTTTAATTTTAGGTTTTATAAAATTATTATTAATAGTTGTATTTGAAGCATTCGTTTATTTTTTTTTCAGTATTTTTACACGCTTTTGCGTGCATTATTTGTTTTTTTTTTATTAAACATGTTTTTGGAATTTTGCATCATCAGTTTAGACAGTTCTCTTCGTCGTTTTATCTATTTATTGAATATAAATTTAAAATTTAAAATTACAGAATAAAAATGGCTAAACAAGGGCAAGAAGCAATGAAAAAAGCTCTTCAAAACGCTCGAGGTGCAGGAATCGGTGCGGGACTTATTGCAGCCGCTGGTGCTGCCATTTATGGAGCTTCACAAGCCATGTTTACTGTAGAAGCTGGTCATCGAGCGATTATGTTCAATCGAATCGGAGGATTGTCAACGGATGTTTATAAAGAAGGACTTCACTTCAGAATTCCTTGGTTCCAATATCCAATTGTTTATGATATTCGCGCACGACCAAATCAAGTATGCAGTTTGATTCAATATTTTTTTTCGAATGATTTTCATTGTAGATTCGTTCACCAACCGGTTCGAAAGATTTACAAATGGTTAATATTGGTCTTCGTGTTCTTTCAAGACCAAATCCAGATTATTTGGTCAATATTTACCGTACGTTGGGACAAAATTGGGAAGAACGAGTATTGCCATCAATTTGTAACGAAGTCCTCAAAGGAGTTGTGGCGAAATTCAATGCTTCTCAATTAATCACACAACGTCAGCAAGTATCGATGATGGTAAGGAAATTATTGATCGAAAGAGCATTGGATTTCAACATCATTCTTGATGACGTCTCATTGACCGAATTGGCATTCTCGCCACAATATTCGGCTGCTGTTGAAGCAAAACAAGTTGCGGCCCAAGAAGCGCAAAGAGCGTCGTTCTTGGTCGAAAAAGCCAAACAACAAAAACAAGAGAAGATTGTGCAAGCTGAAGGAGAAGCTGAATCCGCTAAATTAGTAAGAATTAGTTTTTCCTATTCATTATTTCTATTTTGAATACGGAATTAAAAACAACTTTTGCAGCTCGGAGAAGCAATGAAAAATGATCCAGGATTCTTGAAGTTGAGAAAAATCCGCGCTGCTCAAAGAATCGCCCGAATCGTCTCGGAATCTGGAAACAAGACATACTTGCCATCTGGTGGATTAATGCTGAACATCGCAGACAATGATTACTTGGCGGTAAACGACAAAAAACGCTAAAACATAAAATATGATCGAATCGTCGCGCATTCCTTTTGATCTACAGAATAATGTTAAAGTTGTTTTGTTGTAAAATTTTTGCTCCCGCCTACTCCCCTCAATTTTTTTCTCGTCTTCAAAGTTTCGATAATTTAATCTTGTTTTTGTTTTTTTTTTCATTTATTTTCTTCTCTTTGATCCTTTTTATTCTTATTTTAAAGAAAATTCATAGATAATTTGTTATTGTTAGGAAAATTAGTAAATTTTTTTTTTTTTGGGTTTTTCGAACATTTTTATCTATTAAAACATCTAAAAAATTGATATTTACAGAAAAGAGGAAGAAAAAATTCAAAAAAATTGATAGCAAAAAAAAGGGAGCCTAATATACAGAAAAAGGGAGATGAAGAGACGAAAAAACAAAATCAACGAGAGCCCGAAGAGCGGAAATTAACAAGATGGACTAGAATCGAATTGGCAACGAGATGCCCGTGATTGTTATCAGAATCGAAGAATTCCCAAAAAAGAAACGAAGGAAAAAAACCGGCGATCTTAGGCGATGACAGCGGCAGCGGCGAGTTGTTGATCAAGATTCTCTTTAAAGCACTTCTTGATGTCATTGAGCACCGCCCAACATGGAAGCATTGAAACGTCAGCCTAGAAAAAGAGAATCAATTATTCGTTGAGATTTTCAGCATGGAAATCTTCTAAAAACTTGTTTTGTTTTTAAGTGAAACCTTTTTTTTTTGTTGATTATTATTATTATTGTGGTGTCACCACCAACAACAAAGCTACAAAAAAAAAAGGAGAAAGGAGGGGGGGGGGGGTCTAAAGGGAGAAGCTGGTTTGAGTGTAATTGAAGAAGGGGAAAATTCTTTGAACACAACAATTACTATTTAAAAATAATACCAAACTATTAAATTATTCATCTTCTCAATTGGTTTTAATTTCTGGTTTTTTTCCCTCATTGAGATGCCATAAAAGGCATTTAAGACACAGCTTGTAACTTTTGTTACAGTACTAATTTCATAACAAAATGGGCCTTTAATACCGTAAAATGTGGGAATTGAAGAAGCAAAAAATAAACGAAAACCTGGAAAGTGACGCCTGGCTTCATATTACAAAATCCTAAACATTTTTTGCCGGCCGATGTTCGATCAACCTCATAATCGATGCAGCACTGAGTATGATCGTCATTGTCAGCGGCGCATTGCATCAAATCGGCGCCATGCTTTTGTGGACAAGGATCAGTGCCAAGAAACATGCCGGTCAACTGGAAATTTTGTCAATAAAAGAAGAGGCGACGTTGGCCGGCAAACGAACGAACCGTTTTTTTGCTGAGCACATCGAAGCTGCAAATTCGCTCGCACGATTTGTCGACATTTCTCGCTTTGCAACATTGTAGGAATTTCTCGCTGGCCGTCTAAAAAAAAAATTACGTGTTCGTTGCGAGACCCCAAAAATCCACAGCTTTTTTTGAACTCATGTCGGGTTTTCGTGGGAAAAAAGAATCGAATGCGCCTTTGAATATCAACCGCCCTTTAAAATGAATCGTGGCAAGACCCTTAATATGGCATGTGCCTTTAAATATAGAACGAATCCTTTAAAAAAATACAGTTTAAAATTTAAAGGCGCAAGAATTTATTAAAAAAAAGCTGTGCGCGTTTGAAACATCGTGACAAGACCCATACGTGCTCCTCCCCTCACCTTTGGCTTTGCGGCAACCAAATGAGAAACTGGTGGCGGCGCTGCTGTCGCCACTTTTGCCAATTGTCGCGTCGGCGTTTGTGGAACGACAGCGTTCGACGCAGGTCTCGTGCGAACCACTGGCGGTCGCGGTCTTGTCACAACCGACGAAGATGGTCGAGAAGCCGACGCCGGTCGAACCGTCGGACGAACGACGCGTCGTGGTGGTTGTGGAGCGACAGGTGGTCGCTGCGGCTGCGGTTTAACTTGTGGTGGTCTTTGTTGCTGTTGTGACGGGCTGGCAATGACGGCGACCGATCGTCCCGGCTGCGGCGGCGGCGGTTGTGGAGAAGCTCGCGACGGAATGTTCGCTGAGCTTGAATGGAACACGGCATTTACGTTTCCACCTTGAACACGTTGCTTTGGTTGCTGGAAAAGAGAAAACGAAATTCAGAAGACGTCAAAATGTGATGCGAGGGTGGGAAACCTGTGGTCTCGTGCGTTGAGTGTCCTCAAAATAGGCGGTTCGATGACGATCCACAATCACCTGATCCGGATGATATTCCGGGTTTTCGATGGGCTGAAAAAAAAAGAAAATCATTTTCAGCTTAGTCGAAAATATCGATTTTTTCTCCTTCTCTCTCTCTCTCTCTCCAATTTGTCTGAATTCTTCCAACCTTTGGCGTCTGAGATTCAAGACTGGTCAGACTCTTAAGACTGGGAACGAAACGCGACGGCGGTGGTGGGACGCGAATCTGTAATTCGATGTTTCGACATTCCACGTCATTCGAAAAACAAACAGAAGCGGGGAAAAAAGGGAGGTGGGGGGAAGAGAAGGGGGACAAGCAGAGAAAGGGGTTGGAGGAATGATATGAACTGGATCTAAAACTAACTGGTGCTGGTGCTGGTGGTGAAGGTGAAGGTGGTGGTGGTGGTTGTGCGAGCAGTTCGATCTGCAAAACCAAAAAAAAAAAAGGAGTGTGATGGGATGAAAGTGAGAAAACAGAAAAGAAGGATTCACCCCACACATTGTTTACGTGAAAATTTTCACGTAATTTTTGGTGCTCGAAAAATAGTGAAACCTAATTGAGCAAAATGTGTTCGAAAATCAATCGATACCTTCTCCTGATTCTGTTGAAATGCCATCGGCTGCTCTCTGAACAACTTATTGTTGACCTCGAAATTGGGCACCGATCTGGCGCGTTGCTCGAAACGCTGAAGTTGTTGTGATGACGACGACGACGACGACGACGACGGCGCCGCCGCAATCGCTGGTTGTTGCACATTGTACTGAGCCGGCGAAACGAGCACCGGCGCACTTTGAGCCGGCTGATATTGTTGAGTTTGATAGGCTTCGGGCGGTGGTGGTGGAGCTTCTGGAATGATCACAGTCTGCGAATAGATCGGTGATGGTCCTTGTGGTGGTTGATATTGTGGCTGCGACTGATAAAGCTGCTGTTGCGGTTGTTGTTGTTGCTGATAAAACTGCTGTTGGGGTTGTTGCTGCTGCTGCTGATACTGCACCGGCTGATACTGAGCTCGTGGCTGATAGTTGTACTGGAACTGCTGCTGTTGCTGAAAATTGTTGAAGGCGTTTGGCCACTCGAAATATTGGCCGTTAACTGCAAAAAAAACCCGCATGAAAGAATGAAAAAGCCGAAATCGCAAATCTCACCGCAGTTTGAAGAAACGAGAATCGCAGAAATTGCGATGAGAAGGCGATTCATTGTGAGAAGAAAGCGTCGTCGAAAAATCGTCGCGCACCGCCACCACAAACTCTTTCTTGTCTGCCCCACAATCGACACGACGCAAAACAATGGCAAAAAGTGGGCGGAGCCCTCACCTCTTCAGGGCGGTTTTTTGTGAGAGAAAAAATTGAGGGGGCGGAGATTTGGTGTTTGATGGTGTTTGAGGGTGTGAAGTGTGTGTTTGTGTGTGGGGAGGAGAAGGAAGGAGAGGAGGAAGAAGGGAACAGAAAAAAAATCTTCAAAAGTTTTCACTTTTCTTGTCTTTTTCTTCTTTTTTTTTTCATGCAAAGAAAGATTTGAAGGTTTGTAGCCAGATAATTCGATAATTTTATTAAAAAAAAAATAATTTTTTAAAGGCGCAAAAGAACTCTAATAAAGTTTAAAGGCGCATAGATTATCTTTTTTTTTTGATAACAATCAAAATGAAGTGTTTGTCTTTACGTTTTTTCTTTAAAATTTAAAGGCACACATCGAGTGTAACGCTCCTTTAAAATTGTTGATCGAGATGAGAGATTTAAAGGCGCATAGAAAACTTTGTTTTTTTTTGCAAACACTCATGTAAAGTTTAGTACTCAGGCAACGAGGGGAGAAACAGAAAGTTTCTTCAAGTAGGTGTTTCACTCTTGAATTTTGATAAACCTTGCCGGCGGATGAAAATGTTCTCCTCTTGGGCTTCGTCTTTTTTCTTTTCATTTTTTTTTTTGAAGGAAATAAAATGTGACAATTTCGTGTGTTGCATCATCATCGTAGGCTTCATCATTCTCCTCCCTTCCCCCCCCCCCCCCAACCCTTCCTTTCCCCTTCTTTCCCACTTCAGAATACCTGCCATCATCGATATCTTCGAATTAAACGATCTGTTGAACAGCGGGGGCGTCGTCTTCGCTTGAAGGTCTCACACCAAACAAATACTGAAAAACACGTTTCCCGGATATGTTGGAATCGAAAATTGCCGTGCGAGGAAAGGAGAAGAAGTAAACTAACTACAAACTACAAACTACGAAGGTTTTTTTTTTGTTTTTGAAATTGGAGTTGACTGAGAATCAAAAGGAGGAAGGAGGGGGGGGGGGGAATGAAACACGGAAAAAAAGGAAGGAAATTTGATAAAGAGATAAATTATTATCAATATCAGCTATCAAATCAATGATGATGATGATAGCAGAAAAAAAAAACATAAAAGTCCTGAATACCCGTTGTTGCGTAACAACGAAAGCAGGCAGTACTGCGGCAGCGGCGACGGTGGCGATTCATCGAATTTCGATTCGGCAATGGTCAAATCAGTGGGAGAAAAAAGCTGCCATCCAAACAAATATCAGAAAAAGAAGAAGAAAACGAGTTTTTTTCATTCCTTATTTGAGAAAGAAGAAGAAGAAGGAGGAGAAGGAGGAGGAGGAGGAGGAGGAGGAGGAGGAGGAGAAGGTCTGATGAGGTGAGAAAACAAATGTCTTCAGCTTCATCTCTTTTTTCATGTCAATTGCCAATGAAAGAACAAATCATAACATTTTATTAGGGAAACCAACAAATATCAGAAAATCAGAAAATTTTTGTGTCATTTTCAGATGATTCGAAAATTCGTCACAAGCTCAGATGATATCGGATTTTTGAAAAACTAGGAAGAAGGAAAATGTTTTCAGCGTGTTTCGCTACTTTCTCCTTGTTTCTTTTAAATCATATTTTCGGGTCTTCAAATTCGAAAAACCTCTTATAATATTTGCCAAACATTTCTGCCGTGCCGGCAAAAATTAGGCAATATCCATTTAAAACAGGGTTTGACACACACACACGCACAAAAAAAATTTTATCGCCTTTTTATCGGTGGTCGAAACAACAAAAAAACTGTGGAGAAAAATGAGACGGGGGGGGGGGGGTGAGGTGGAGGGAGCGGATGAGAAAAAATTGGTTTAGTATAGATAATAATCGAAGGAAGAAGCTTAAAAAATATTAGAACACTAGCCAGACACTTTGAGGGGGGGGGGGGGGAGGAAGGAAAAATGGTAGAAAAACCAATAAAAACGTTAAGGGACAAGAAAAAAAAGGAGGAAAAAAAAGTGAAACCCGTTGAAGAAGAAACTGACAGCGTACACCAACTTTCACTCAAGTGGCATGACGCCATAATAAAAAAGATTCCGAAGAAAAACTCAGAAAATGTTGTCGTTGAGATCAGCGCGAATCGGAAGCGACGTCAGCAGATGTTGAAATTCGCCGTCATCAGATTTTTGACGACGTCGTCGGCGAGTCGAGTACAAAACAAGAACAAGTATCAGAAGAATTGCTGGAAAAAACTTCTGTTTTTTTTTTTGCTGAAAATGCAAAACTTACAAATCGTAGAAATCGAAACGAAAATCCAAAATGACGAGTTGTCAGCGACGTTTTCTTCCGAATATGAATTGGCTCGAACTATTTGGTTACAATTTAATGAGTTCTTACGAGTCCTCAAAAATGGACACGATTGTGGTGGACAAACAAATCGATCTAAGATCGGCTGACGACGCGACAAATCAATGACAGGCCGCATTGAGATCGGATCGAAAAGGCTTTTCCAAATTTGTTTCGCCAGAATATCATGACTGATCGATGAGAAATGGAAACAATCGAGAGCGATAAACGCCAAATTTGTCACATTTCCTTGATTTGTCTGAAATCGATTTTTTTTGAATGATTTTTATGCCTTCTGAATTCGCACTGACCTGAATTGTCGGAAACGATTCTAAATCGAAAGTTGGATTGTAAACAATCGCAAAATCTGCCGTCTCCTCAATTGAATCGATTAGTTTCATGGTCAAAGTATTGATTTTGTGTTTCAGAATTGCAAAATCTTCTGCACTTTTTTTGAATAAACACGGACATGTTGATCTTGAAATATTTTTTTGAAAAATTAAAGCCACAAAAGAAAGGAGCGCTCTGTAAATCGAGGTATCAGAGCTTAGATAATAAGCTTAACCGTGTTGAAGCGCTCAATTTGAAGAAAAAAAAATCAAAATTTGACTACAAACTACAAACCGATGGGAAATCTTGCAAAAATTGCTAATTTCACCCGTTTTCGAGTGTAGAAAAACGTTGATCGGAGGCATAACATTGATAAATAACTTTGGAGCTTGACTTTTCAGCTTCTCTAGACTTTTCCTCATATTATTAGCATAATTTTCAGCAGTGAAATGTGTCTGAAATTAAAGAAAAAAAAAAGAAAATAGAAAAAAAAACTAAAAGACGCTAAAGAAACCTCGTTGACGCAAAACTTGCACAAATCGTTGTGTCCAATAAAAATGTTGATGAACTTCCACGTGACGTCAAAATCGTTGCCAAGTGTGGCGCGAAGAGTCTTAAGAATTTCGTCAGTCTGACGCGGAAGATCATCACTAGTGGCGCCAGACTTGGCCAGATTGAAGTCATAGAACTTCTTGATTCGATCCGATGAACCGCCCTTGACGTTGGCATGGAACTTTCGAAAAATGTCTAAAAGTAGGAAAATTTAGGAGAAGAAAAAGAAGAAACAAAAACGCTCACTAAACAACGTCGCCTCTTGTTGAAGTGTCACATCGGAGCCGGTGACAAAATTTATGCCACGAAATTGTTGGGCAAGATCGGAAGGCATCATTGATCGAGCCGCCTGAGCCACAGAAATCGAGTCGCCCAACGCGCCAACGGCACCAATCATCATCGGCGACAAGTTATGAATTGTTGTCGTTGTCGGCGTCACCGACAAGTTACAATTATCATAACCCCAGCCAAAACGATGATTCGTCAATATGGTAAGATTCTGAAGTGACGTCTTCCATTTATTGAAGTCGTCCGAGATGATTGGTGGAGAAATTATTGGTTTTATGGGAAATGGGAAGAAGAAAAAGAAACAAATCGTTCGGAACATTTTAGAATTGAACTATCTGTTATTGATTTTTTGAGAGCAGAGCATATAAGAAAGAGGAGGTGATAAGAATATCTAAAAATTTCTTATCTTATCATTGTTTTTATTTTTTTTTGTTTATTTTTTTGAGATAATTTTTTATAATTTCAAAGTAAAATTAGAAAAAAATAACTTGAATAACAAAAAAATTGTAGAAAATTTCTTTTTTACCTTGGCCAAAGATTACGGTTGACAAATGAAAGTGTGCAAACACCAACTCACTTTTCACGGACTTGCTATTATTGGTTTTAAAAAAATTGTTTTTTTCTGTTTTCAACTGTTCTTTTTTTTAAAATTAATTAATTTAAATATCTAAAAAGAATAGTTTCTGTGGTTTCGGCTTATGTTAAATTAAAATTTCGTTTCAAAGTCATTTTTAATTATTTTTCAGGAATTGGAACCAAGTTGAGTTAAGAAATAATGATTTTGCCATCCTGGAACCTAAAAATGTGTTTATCGTCCTGGAAAGGGAGAAATCGTTGTGGTGTAAATATGCTTGATTCAAGTGAGAAATAAAAATAAAACAGGTTATTTAAATTTATTTATTAAGATTTCTTAACAATTTGATACAAAAATAAATTGGGAGGAGAAATCGATATGATAAATGCAAGGAAAATTGAGGAATAAAAGTGAGCTAAAGATTTTAACTTTGTAGTCCTAACAAATGCAAAGAAAAAAAAGAAAATTAAAATATTCTAAATTTTAGTTTTTCAAGATTTCTTTCAAAACCCGACAATTTCTTAAAATCGAGCTCTAACAAATTTTTTATATTCAATTTTAACGTTTGTTTTGGTCTGAAAATTTCTCTCTTTTCGACGAGTCAATTAAACTCGAAAATGCAGCCACGCATGTCCTACATATCATGTCAACTCTTCTTCTTCCTCTTTATTTTTGTTTATTTTTGGATAAAAAAACAAAAAAAAAATTAAATTAAATTTCAATTCCGTGCTTTTCGTATTTTTTTGCTGATTAAAAACAATTTCAATTTCTAACCTTGAAAAACAAAATGAAAGTCTAGAAAAAAATAACGTGAGAAAGTCCAGAAAATTTAGCTTCGAACAAATCCTGGGGTGGAAGGGTAGTTGCAATATGAAAAATGTGTGAAACGTTTTTTTCTAGTCTAGTTCCGCCAGCTTTTAAATCAGTTGTATTTGCTTCCTCTTCTTTCTCTCTCTCGCTCTTTAAAAAATCTAAAAATATTGTGAAAATAGTTTTTCTTCAGTTTTTTCTTTTTTTTTTCGTTTTATGTGATTCGCCGCCTAGTTTTCTAACGTCAAAAAATTAACAAAAGAAAAACAAAATAAAAGAAAGAAAAAAACAAGCAAAAATATAATTTGTAATCGTCGATTTGTCCCCTCCCATCCTTCTTTTCCTTCTCTCCCTTTTTCCCCAATCGGTTTTTTATTCCGTAATTACGGAGTGATGTAAATCATGATGTAATTCTTTTTTCCCACCAATTTTAGTCGAAATTTTTTTTATTTTCGCGTCATTATTCAGATGACAGCAGATGCTAATTTGCTTAACGACCAAAAAAAAATAGAAACAGAAGAAACTGAAATTTCTGTCTGATTTAACAAAATAAAGCGACAAAAGCAAATTTTTCTTTTCATTTTCTTATTTTAATTTTTATAACGTTTGAGATCATTCAAACAAAAAACTAAAACCGAATTTGAATTTGTTTTTTTTTTTTGAAGAAAACGTTTACTCCCTCCCCCCCCTCCCCTAGTTTACCAAAAAATAGAAAAATAAATAAATAAACTTTAAAACGAAATGATGTTTGTTTTTTAACCTTTTTTCAAGAAAATAAAAACGTCAATAAAAAATTGGTCAATAATCAAATGTTTGGGTTTTACAAATTTATGATTTTATTATTGAAATTTAGTTGATTAAACTACTGATTTTATTGAAAAATAATGGAATAAAATATGAAACACAGGCTTTATCAGGGTAAAAAGTGACGTTGTTAATAAATAACTGCGCAGCGTTGTAGTGGTGGACGTTATTTTTGGCTGCTGCTCAAAGAACAATAAGAAATTGCTCTTAAAAAACATTTATTTGAATTCTATATTTAAAGTCAACAAAATTTTTATGTTAAAAAAATGTCGAAGTCAATAATTATGTCGACTTTGGCATTGAAAAAATATCAAATTTCATCATTCCGATTTGTTATTTTATGCTTTTTATTTTAAAAGAAATAAGGAAACGAAAAGATAAAAAAACAGGAGAGCAAAAATTGAATGAATTATTCTGAGGAAGAAGCAATAGAAATTCGAATAATTTTTTGTTTTTCTGTTTGGCAGTTTTTTTCCTTAATTTTAATTCTTCCGTTTCCGAGGTGAACATCGATCAGAAATTAAAGCTGAAAAAGCGCGAAAAAATCATGACTGAAATTAAAATTTTGTTTCATTTGGTTGTCAAAGTGGAGCGTTGTATTGTAAGTGGCTTTCAAAATTTTTTTTTTTTTTGATGTAGAAAAGAGGAGCAACTCCCAAGTTTATTTTAAATAAAAAAAAGTTATTGAAAAGAGCGTCGCAGCGGAGCATTGTTAGTTTCGATTTCGTGAAAATTGAAAAAAAAATTGTTTTTTTCGTAAAGTAACAAAACCTCAGCACACTTTGTGTCCTCTGATTGCTTGACCATCAAAATAGTTGAGTTGACTTGTGGCAACAATTTTTTTTGTCGTGTTTGTTGTATTCAATCTCAATTTTTGCACGTTTCTCTCAAAAGTCATCACTTCTTTCTTATAATAAAAATTAAATAAATATTTTATTTATAAAATTATACATATATATGTATATATATAAATATATATTTATAATATGCGGAAGAAGCTGAAAACATGCGCAAAAGAAATAGATATGATGTTTTGTGTTTTTTTCCTATTTTTCTTCTTTCTTTTCCTTCTTTCCTTTTTGTTTTACAAAAAGCAAACGAAGACGACGCTACGCGATGACGTTTTTTCTTTGCTGTGATACAAATTCTGAGTCCTCAACGTGCCTCTCTTTTCAATCTCAACTCATCTAGGTTTGAAAGCTTAATCTGAATATTACAATGCTTCGCAATAACGGTAAATTGAAAAAGAAATGTTTGAAAAAAATGTGTCGCAATGAGGTCGAATGAAGTTGACAATTCTTGTTTTCGTTAAAAAGTACAATGCTCCGTGTTGATGCTTTCCTCTTATTTTTAAATAATAATTCTTGTTTTTGATATTCGGAAAAGTGGATTCTACATTCCATAAGCATGTAGATGCCAATAATGACACGGAACTGTGACGACACAAATCCGGCTGTAGTTGTTCTTTCAAATTAGTATTGTTAATAAAATACAATGCTCCACTTTAACGTTAGAAAATAATTAATGTTTTCAATATCTATTTTCCCGAAACAAACAATTCGTTTGCACTAATAATACAATGCTCCACTTTGGCACTTTATTAACTTTGGCGAATAATTGAAACAAAAAAGTAAAGCTTTAATAGTTAAAAAAACAATAAAACTACCTTGATTATCGTGAACTATATTCTATTTACCGGGTATTACAAGAATCCGCGATGACATATCTTCTCAAAAGGTTTTAGTTTATTTTGGGTAGACGAAAATACGATGCTCCTACAATGACGTTTATATTGAAAAAAAAAACAAGTGGGATTAAATTTTAATGGTGTCAAAACAATTCCCAGAAGAGATTTTCACATAAAACAAATATAATGTTAAGTTCCCAAATTCTCCTCCTCCTCCTCCTCCCACGAACCTCATCGCGTTTTGTTCAGTTTTTTAATTGTTTCCCGAGCACATTTTCTGATTTCTTAAGTTTCACTTCCTTGTTTCTTAGACGTTAGATAAAAGCTCATATTCGAATTTGTCGGCGAAGTCGTCCTGTAGAACATGTTTTTTTCAGTTTCCTGGTTTTATTGTTGACTCCCTTCTTCACCTTTTCCTACTATTTTTCATTAATCCCTAAAATAAAGAAACAGAAATTTAAATTGGAGAAGTCTATGTCTCTCTTCTCTCTCTCTCTCTCTCTCTCTCTCTCTCTCTCTCTCTCTCTCTCTCTTCATTTTTTTCTATTGTTTAATTTTCATGATTATTCGTGGTCCTCGACAATTTCTGCGAATAAAAGTTTGTGGATTGGAGATCATTTTTTTATATCCTCGTTTTGTTTTTTTTCGACTTTTTCTAAAAAAAAAAAAAGAAAATATTGTTCTTTCTTCTCTGCCAGAGTTGTTTCTTTTCTTTTTAGAAGGATGCTTTTCGGGTAAATTTATCGGTAAAAAATGGGATTATTTGCGTAGTTTGTGGTGGCGTCGTCATTATCGTCGAATTTCAATAAATTAAAATGTGAACCGTAGAAATGAGATTTTGAAATATTTTAGTTCTTTTTTAGTTTTGAACTCACGAAATTTCTAGATTTGTTTACTCGAAGAATTTATTTGAAGCATGAAAAAATAAGTCTTTTTTTTTTAATAAAACTAATATTTTCTAGAAAAAAACATTTATTTTTCCTTTTTTTTTGCACTTTTCTGATTTTTAAAATATTCAAAACTTGAAGTTATCAAAAAGAAAACTGAACTTTTGGTTGTAATCGGAATTTTTTTTTTTGCAGTATTTTGCACCATCAAAAAGTTGGAAAAGGGCAACACACTATTTTTCCTTCCTTTTTTTTTTCTTCTCGTTTTCCCGGTATTCAAAAAAATGGCTCTTTTCAAATTTCCTGATGCATTCCAATGAGATGTGTATGTTGTAGTTTGTAGTCCCAAAAAAAAAAGAAGGATGGAATTGGTAATTTTTTTCTTCTTCTTCTTCTATCTGTGTTCCAAAATAATATTAGGTGGAGGGAGCAAAATACATTTAAAAAGAGCACCCAACATGTTTGGGTAAAATTTTCCCACACGTTTTGAGCTCAAAACCAAATTATTTGTTTTCCGTTGAGCCCCGAGATTGAAATAATGCACACAGTAAGAGTTTGTGACTCGCTTGAGAGTTGGGAGACAGGGAAAATTGAATTCTCCTCCCCCCCCCCCCTGCCCCGTCTAAAAAACAAGAAAACTTGGGTTTTGGGACAAAAAAGAATCCCCCAATTAGTGTTTATTTTTTCTTTTTCTTTTTTTTTTTTAGAAGAAAAAAAGAGAGAGAAGAGCATCTCAAATTTGTCTACTCCCCTTAATTTTCGTTCATTTTCTTGACGGATAGGAAGAGAGAAAGAGAAAAGAGCATAGACACGCGCAAAAAAAAACATTGTAAATGAGCCGAACGATGCTCCGCCTTGAATTGAATTGTTAAAATAAATTTCAACGATTTTTTTTATTTGTCTAGAACAATGACGAGGTTTTTCCTCTTCTTTTTTTTTTCTCCTTTGAGATTTGATTAAAAAAAGAACAGTGGAGTGTGAGTATCTGTTTTCTGATTGCCTCTAATTATAAAAGAATTCTAGGTTTTCGGACTTCTCACGTAATTTTATCCAAAAAGTTTCAAAAAATCTGTTAAGCGAGAACGCGAAATTCGATAGTCAAGTTCGGTTTTGAGCACTGATTAAACAGGAGAAAAATGTTTAAGCTGTAGATATAATACCCGAAAAATACGTGACCTACGTGAGAAAAAAAACTGGTTTTCAGCTCAAAAACTCAAATCTTTTCGGTTGAGTTGAAGTTCAAAAATTCTCAAATAAACAAGAGGGCGAAAAATAGAATTCAGCGATTCGTTTCACAAAATTGCTTGGCTCTTTCGATTCAGACGCAATAATTTCAGCCACCATTTTATCTTAAAAGCGGAAGCAAATCGTGGAGCCGAGTTATAGGGCGAGTCATAATTAAACGGAGAAAAAAGTAGACATAGAGAGCTCGAGAAGGAGATTTTTTTTTAAATTTTTTAATCATTACTCCCCCCCCCCCTCTTTCATCTAGAAATATGTTGATGACGATTTTTGAGCAATTTGATCTCTTAAAAATAGGTGGTGAGAAAAAAAAAGAAGTGGGCGGAGCTTAGAGCCCATACATCCGACACCAGAATATAAAATATGTAGATGGCGAACAAAAATGTCTCATTCATTCGATGGCTCGTTTTTTTTTGAGACCACAATTTTTTTTTTGGCTTGGCAAAAAAAAAACTTTCTCTATAATCTTCAAATTTTGTTGGTTGTTTGAAGAGGATTCGAGTTTTTTTTTTCCACTCATTCATTCCATTTTTTGTTTATAAAAAAACATTTTCAGCAGTGTTCACGATTCAATGTAGCTCAAAATTTGGGGGAAATTTTTTCACGTAGAACACGCGGTTTTTAAAGTTTTTTTTTTCTGGCAAGAAATGAAAATTTTAAAAATTTTCAAGTGTTTCACGTGAAAACTTTTTGTCTCAACAGAATTAGGATTTTTTGTAATGTTCAGTTGCAAAAAAGAATCGCTGTAAGACCCGAATAAATGTAATTTGAACAATTATAAACATTTCTAAAAGAAAACGTTGTGTGCAACTTTGTGCAGATTTTCGCACGCAGTTTGTTTTTCAGATTTTTTTTTTCGTTTTGTTTCCTGAATATTATTTCGGTGCTACGAAATTACACCTTATTGGATTTTATTTTTTCCTCTGTCTTCTGCTTCCCTGTTTTAGCTTAACGAGCCAACTCGAAAAGTTTTCACGTGTCGAGAAAACGTACGTGGCTGTATGTAGGTGATGAAAGTGCAGTTGTGTAAAAGAGAAAGAGAGAAAAAGGAACGGAATTATTTTGACATTTTTTTCCAATTTTTTTTTCCGCGTTTTTTTTTTTTTTTCATTTTTTTCCATGCGTTAGTACGGATTAACTGGGCACCATTATCATTGAACAAGTAATGTTATTCTTCTTCATTTTCAGATTTAAAAAAAAAAGAAGAAGAAGAAATTAAGAAAAAAACAACAAAAAAAAAGAGAAAAGAAGAAAAAGCGGCAAAGAATGATGGGTCTCTTATCGACGATACGCGGCAAAAAGGAAACAATTGGAAGCGGAATCGGCAGCGCTACAGCCGGACCATTAACAAACAAAACCAAGAAAATTGTGATCCAAGAGTGGCCAATGATGCTCGATCAGTGTCCGGATCTGTTTCAGGAGATTTGGATGAAGTCGGCGACGCGCTCGACATCGATCAAGCTCGCGTTTGGAATAGGAGAGAACGCGAATCCGACGAATAATGCGGCTTTTGTTGGATTGTCGGCGACGATTCAAGCGTTTTTCTATAAACTGGTTAGAGCTTCTTTCTTTTCTTTTTTTTTCAAAAATTTCTTTAAAGTTCCAAGAATAGGAAAAGCGAGTTCTAGAAAATTCAAACGATCAGAAAATTCTTCGAGATTAAAAAATTTCAGACGCAGACGGAGTTTTTTTTGTTCTATTTTTGAACCTCTCAAAAACTATTTAAAAAATCATAATTCAGAAGACACAAGAGCGACCAAGAAATTTTTATTATTTTTCACTATTCAAAATTCAATTCAATGGTCGCTGACATTTTAAGAATTCAAATGAAATTAGAATTGAAAAATGTTTCGCATTGAAAAATGTCTATTCGGATTTTCTCTATCTGAATGACGTTGAATAAGGAATTATTCTTCTGAAATATAAATTCGATTCTTCGAATTTTTTTTGGATGCTCAAGCTCAAAAACGAAATTCAGAATTAATTTTTTCCAGATGATAAAAAATTCTGAAATTATGACATTAAATGTTAAAGGAGGAAAGAAAAAATGAAAATCATCGTGAAATCAAAAAACATATTCTCGATTATCTGGATTCATCGAAATGTCTCAATAAGTTTGCAGATCATCACATTCGAGCTGAACGACGAGCTCGTTCGTGAAGCGTGTGAGCAACTCGGTGCACGTCACGTCGACTTCATCTCACGCGGTTTTCACTCACACTTTTGGGACATCTTTCTTGTGTGCATGGCCGAGAAAATCGACGAAACCCTATCAAGCTACATGTCAGAAGAGGACAAGAAAAACGAGACGATTCTCGCGTGGCAAAGGTTGTCTATTTGAAGTTGAAGCATGAGAAATCGGAACCTTTGATCCGATTTATTTAATTCAAGCTTTTCCTAACTCTCTTTCAGAGTTGTCAACTCGATTGTTCATCACATGAGAGCTGGTTATTCGGATCGACGAAAAAAGGAGTTGGTAGCAAAGAATGAAGGACATTTCTAACTTTCTACCACGTTCCTTCTCTTTTTTTTTCCCCTCGACCCCACATCCCACCACCACCACATTTGTTGCTGTTTCACAACACCATCAGCTCCCCCCCCCCCCCTCCTCTTGCCTCATTTTATTACCAATAAATATTTTTCAATTTCACATTTTTTGTCAACGACGAGGAAAGCCGATTAGAATCCAGAAATGATCCAGATTGAATGAGATTGGCTGTCCGCCTCATTTCATTTCGGCTTCATTTCTTTTATGAAACAATTGAGGTGAAGACACCACATCTGGAGATAAAGAGAAACGAACGAAAGAGGGGGGGGGGAGGAGGGAAGTTGTTAATTTTTATTACCGCTTTTATTCGGATGGCGCCATAAAGACGCCCCGCTTTGGTGTCTTGGCGCAAAGCACCTGGTTTACTGGCTGGCTGACTGGTTGGTTGACTGGCGGTCAGTGGGTTTTTTTTTCTCGAAACAGACCTTTTTTTCTCTCAATTTTGAACGAATTAGGTGTAGCAGGAGAGAGGAAGAGAAAGATACAGTAGCTTGAAAAAACTTTGGATCTCGTCACGAAAATTTAGGAAGAGAAAAACTGTCTTTTTCTCTCCGACTTCCAATCAGAATCACACAAATCATTATCAGTTTTAGGACAGAAAAAGATGAGAGAGAGAGAGAGAGAGAGAAGGTGAAACGTGTAGATAAAAAGGGAAAAAGTGAGAAATATTGTGAGGAACAAAGAGACGAACGAAGGAGAGGGTTATCGTCGGCGCCTGTCAGTCGGCAAACAAATTTTAACCACGCGAGGAAGTGTTGTGTGTGTGTGTGTGTCTCACAAAATCGGCAGGCTCTCCCTCTTATTTTTTTGTTTTTTTTTTTTTTTGAATAAAATTCCAAATTTATTTTCAGTGATATGAAGCTGCTTCAGCTTCTTCAGCTAATTTTTTGTCTGAAAATTGGCGAACGTCACGCCATCGAAGATGAATGGGATCAATATGATGATGAGGACTTGGCGTTGAGCATTCCGAACAGTGCGATGGGAGAAGCAGCCGAATTCAGGTAGAAGAAATTTTTGAATAATTACTCAATGCACTTTTCGTGATGAGAACCTCGATTTTTAAAAAGATCATGTTCCTTTAAGTTTTGACGATTCGAATTATGTTATCAAAACTAACAATCGTGACAAGACCCGAAACAAGATTTCAGAAATCGCGTCATAAAAGAGATGAGCGAGAGACAAAAGCTGAACGACATTCCGGAAAATCGATGCTACTGTAATTATGGACCTGAAATTTGCGGTTCGAACGCGACATGCGTCAAACATGACAACGCGGCGTGTTATCACAGCGTCGAAGAGGTTTCATAGAGCGCAAAAAAACAGAAGGAAGTTTTGCCTCTTCCAGATTTACAACAAAGAAATGCGACGAGTCGAAACGTGGCACAAATATGGATGCGCTGGATTGGAACGCGGAAGCGGAGCGTCACATTTTACAGTAGGCGAAATCGTGTCGAATTCTTCTGAAACTCGATTTGGAAATGTCGATTTTCAGTGCAACTCGTGGCGAACCGCATTCAAACGCCCGCACAGTATAGGATGTTGCTATCGAGGAAATTACTGTAATCGAGATCTCAAACCGCCGCCGTATGCACATATTTTTCCGAATAGTAAGTCAAATTTTTTATTGAAAAAAAAACACGGTTTTCGTCGAGAGACCCATTAAAGGAAATTTTTGAAAAAAGTTTTTTTTTTTCTTTTTTAATTTATTTTTTGCTCCACGAAAGCGTTGATAAACATTGATAACGAAAAATGTGAAAAAATCAATTTATTCGTTTCGTTGCGAAACCCTAATTAATAAATGATTAATGTTCCTTTAAAAAAAAAACGTTTTACTTTTTTGATAAGATCAATAAGACCAAAATGTTTTTTTCAAAAACTTCAAGCAACAATTTTTGTGATTTTTTTTTCAGAAGTCGTTGAAGCCAATTCCAACGGCACCATTTTTGACGAGCCAAATTTGGAGCATCGTACGCCAGGAATTTATGTATTCATCTCGATCGTCGTCTTCTTTCTCATCGCAATTTTTCTCATCGCCTTCCTGTTCTTCTATAGTGTTCGTCATTCTCGAGGTGAGAACCCTAGAAATGGGCGTGGTTTATTCCCTCAAATTCAGATAAAAAAGCGGCGGAAAAGAAGAAGATGTTCGATCGAAGTGAGAACAGCCTGGAAACCGGATCGACAGATTTGGAAAAGAAAAGTTTATTGATCGATGATTCAGGGTGAAAAAAATGGCGCGAAATTTCAAAAAAAAAAAAAAATTGTTAAATTCCAGAAGTGGATCCGGAAAAGCGACGTTAATTCAACGAACAGTTCGTCAAAACCTCACGATAATATCATCGATCGGTCAAGGAAGGTGAAGCTTCTGATTTATTGTTGTGTAGAAAATTGAGCGAAGCATTTTTTTTTTGCAGATACGGGCAAGTCCGAAAAGCCTTATACCGTGGCAGCTGTGTGGCCGTCAAAACCTTCTACACAACCGACGAAGATTCGTGGCAAAATGAACGAGATGTTTATCAGACGCACATGATAAATCACGAAAATATTCTGCGTAGGGAGGGGGGGGAGAAGTCTAAAAAAAAACAGTGAAAAAAAGTGAAGGAATTTCAGAGTTTGTAGCCGCAGACATTTGGAGCGAAGAGGATTCGATGACGAAAATGTTGCTCGTCACTGATTATCACGAGCTCGGCTCACTATGCGATTATCTGAGACGAGAGAAGACGATCAGCAACGACGAAGCGTTGAGAATAATCTACAGTTGCATCTGTGGAATTGAGCATCTTCACACGGCCGTCCAAGGAACTGGAACCTATCGAAAACCGGAAATTGCCCATCGAGATATTAAATCGAAAAATATCATTGTTAAACGACCTGGTGTTTGTTGCATTGCTGATTTAGGACTTGCATTGAGATAGTGAGTTTATTGGAATTTTTACGGGCCGAAAAATCCAGAAAAATATTCGAAAATTTAACTCCTCACAGACCTGAGATTCGCCAGAAAATGTGAATTTGTTGAAATCGTGTTGAATCGCGCCAAGTTTGAGCACAAAAAGTTGAAAAATTTCAGCGAAGATCAAAAAATAATTCCATCACGTTTCAATGTTCAAGTCGGAACAAAACGCTACATGGCTCCAGAATTATTGGCGCAAACCTTAAACCCGCAAGACTTTTCACAATTCAAAATGGCTGACATTTATTCGATGGGATTAGTGATGTGGGAGGTGGCGATAAAAGTCGAAGTCCGAACAGCAACAAAAATGTGTTGGATTTTTGAAAAAGACGTTTTTTTTGCAGGATGAGACTGAAGTCAAATTTTCAAACGACGACGAGTGTCACAACGATCGAAGCGAATCAAGCGGATTCGCTGAATCGTCATCGTCAGATGGAAATGTTCGAATTCATCAGCAGACGTCAAATGTTGATTCATCGTTGAAAGTTTGTTTTTGAAAAAAAAACTACAGTAACCAAGAATTTAAAAAATTAAAAAAAAAACCACCAGTTGATTTAGAATTTAAATAAAACTGAGATTTGTATGTATCATGGAGCCTAAATTTAGTTTCTTCAGGTTAAACCATACATTCAACCATTCGAAGGGCTTGTCGAAGGCGATCCAAGCATGGAACAAATGCGTGACGTCATTTGCGTCCAAGGACTTCGACCGCCAATCGAACCATCATGGCAAAAAGATGTTGCACTTCATTATTTAAGCGAATTAATGCGAGACAGTTGGCACGCAAATCCACAATATCGGCATTCATCATTGAAGCTGAAGAAAGAGATGATTAAACTAATGGATCGAGTCGAAATGGCGGTGAGATTGAATGAATCACTGAAAAAGGCGACAATTTCTGGTTTTTTGTTTTGTAGAATCGACGAAGTCCCAAAAACAGTGTGTCGAAAAAGGAGACGAAGAAAAATGGTGAAACTTCAAAGAAAAGCGACAGTGGAATAAACAGTTTGAAAAAGAGCGAAAATAGTTTGACAAGCTGAAATAAAAAAAATATTAAAATTAATTTATGATCTCAAATTTGAATTGGTCTCAATTTAATGTAAATAAAAGTTTTTTTTTAAATTAATAAATTTATTTTGAAAAAAAACCTATTTTTTAGTCAACTACGGTAGGCGACAAAGTACGCAGTTGTTGCATTGCGTACTTAAAAATCTACCGTATACTGTTGAATAAATAGTAGTTTGAATATTTTTATGTGACGCTCAGTAGTGAAAATGCGTGTTTTTTTCTCATTTTTAAGCAAATTTAAAAATTTGCGTTGTAAAAAATATTTTTTAAATGTTTACTTTTATTAAAAAATCGATGTTTTTCATAATTTTCATAGGTTTTACCAGAAAAAAATAGTTTTTATTTATATTTCAGAAAAAATATTTATGAATTTTTTTCTCAATTATTCAATTCAACGATGTTAAAACAACAACTGGCAACACTTTTAATCATAATTAATATAATTACAACAGCAGGATTCTCGCCAGGTTTTGTAAGTGTTGAAATTTCAAAAAAGCTGAAAAAAACTCAATTTTTTGCCCAGAAAAATGCTGAATCCACTGAAGAAGATGCCGATTCATCACCCTTTTCAACGATTTTAGTTTCTACAATTGATGGAAGATTAAGAGCATTAAATACTGACACTGGCGATATAAAATGGACGTTGCAGGAAGGTAATTAGCTAGGAAATTATTAATTTTTGAAAAAAAATCAAGACATTTTAGAACCAGTACTTCGATCACCGTCTTCCGTAAAGCAAGGGTTCACATTTTTACCGAATCCGTTAGATGGATCACTTTATGTGCTGAAAAATAGTTCGCTTAAAAAACTGCCCTTTAGTATTCCACAAATTGTACACGCATCGCCATGTAAAGGGAATGACGGAGTGCTTTACGCAGGTTGCCAAATTTTTTTTTCTTTAAAAAGAATTTATAATTCGAAATTTAAGGAAGCAAAAAAGACGTCTGGTTTGGTATTGACCCAGTTACTGGAGCAAAAGTAACAAAAAAGCTTGAAAAATTGCAAAAAAAAAAATTAAATTCAGATTGAAACTTTATCGTCAGCATCAGCCGATCGAATTTGCCCAGCAAATCAGCGACAAACTGTTTTTTTAGGTGAAAAAAAAAATTCGAAAACTTTGCAAATTGTTCTCTCAAAATTCAGGCAGAACAGAATATCGAGTTTCAATGTTTGATGAGCTTAATCGGGCAAAAACGTGGAATGCAACGTTTAATGATTATTCAGCACATTTATTACCGGGTTTTTAGAATTTTGAAAAAAACAGACAATTTTTGAATAATTAATTTTACAGAAAATAATGAATACTTTTTGAAACACTACGTTTCATCGTCACAAGGAAATATTTTGGCGGTCGATAAAAAAACAGGTTTGGTAGAAATTCATTTTTTCTTTGAAAAATTTCATTTAAAAATAATAAAGTGCGATAAAAAATGTGTAAAAACTTCCGTGGCCAAAAAAAAGTAGGCGGAAAAAAATACAAAAAATAATTCAACAATTAGTTGAAGAAAAATCTTTAAGCTCAAATATTTGGAAAAAATGTGGGTTTTTCGCAATCTCCGCACACATTTCGTCCACATAACACGATTTTTTTTTAAATTTAAAAATTAAAAGAAAAACCTTTTTGTAGGCGAAATTCGATGGGAGCAAGATTTAAAGCAACCAATTGTTGCCTTGTATCTTCTTCAAAACGATGGACTTCACAAATTGCCGTTCACTGTAATGGGTCGAGAAACAATGGAGAATGTAGCAAAGGTGGGTGGCGATTTTTTTTTTTACAGTTTGAAAAATTATTTATTTTCTTTTCTAAAAAAAAAAACAAAAATCGAAAAAATTTAACCAGTAAAAAAGAGAAACGAAGCAAAGAAAGACACATTTTTAGTTTTTTTTAGTTTGGTGCTTAAAATTGAAAAAAAAATGTTTTAAAAATGTTTTTTGTTAATAATTTAACCGTAAATAAAAAGAAAAATTGAATCAAATCAGTCCTAAAAGTTTTTTTTTGTATTTATAAGTGAAAAAGACCGTAATAAAAGGAGCTCGTTATGAAAAAAAAATTTAAAAAATAATAAGATAAAAAGCTAAGGAGAAGCTTCTGCTTCACCTTCCTGAGGATGATTGTCATTTGAATGGTCAGGATCATCATGAGCGACCATTTCAAGATCTTCACCGGTTGAGCGTACGCGACTGTGTCGATTAGAAGAGGAGCTTCTGTGAAAATGATCAAAAACTTAAAAAAGAAAAATGATTTTTTGAAGAAAAAAAATCCAACTTTTTCCTATGCTGATAGGGTGTGTTGTAGAATGGTTCTTCTTGATGAACTTCATCTTCTTCGTCATTTTCTTCCTCACTGTTTGATAAACTAAAAAAAAATCGATAATTATGAATCAAGAGAAAAATAAAAAAGAATCAAACCTATAATCATAATTTCGTCGAACCATATAACCATGAACTGGACACAACGCCTTCATCACTCGAATTGTGCCATCCAAATTATATTTGCACAAACATGGAAGCTCTTCACCGGGCGCCAAATAACGGCACGAAGTTGTCCGATCCGATTCGCTTGTCTCTTCTTCTTCAGCCTCTTCGCCATCATCGTCGTGCTCCTGAAATGAAGCAAAATTGAAGGAGGAGAAGAAAAGAAGAAAATTTGCCTGAATAGCTGGCGGTAAATCTTCAATTAATATTGATTGTTTTGATTTGGATGAATGATTCGAATGCAATGATTTGATTGATCGAATATCCATGACAGAAAGCTTCACACTCTGATTTGTGCTCGTCTTGTGCAAAGTGTTCAATGAAACTCTAGAAGCCTTATGAGTTGGAATTGAATGATGCGATTGTGCTGATATGGAGCTAGAAAAATGAGAAGGGAAGAAAAAGAAGAGATAGAGAAACGATCAAAGCAGCATTAGAGTTGGCGATATCAAATCAGGCACACGCAAAACTTACCCTTTCCGCTTTCGAACGTAGGCCTGGGTGGCGAAGACGACAAGTGAAACAATTTCGAGCAACGAAACGACAGAGGCGCCAATCCATAAACCGGTCAAACCGCCAAGATCAGCTAACACTGAAGTGAGCTGGAAAAGAAAAGAAACCGAGGAAGAATCTTTGAAGAAACGAATGGAAGAGCACTTACCGTATAAGCGGGACTCTCCTGCATTGTCTCATAATTGAGCTCCTCGTAGAAGATTTGAACCATCGCTGCATTTTTTCGATATTTTTCGAGGCACAAAAAATCGCCGGGTAAACATTCCATGACTTTTGCCGAGCCAGACGGCCAACGAGCCGATGAATAAGTCACCTCATAATTGGTTTCTCTAGAAGTTTAGCTGAGGCGTGTGAAATTTATTGATCGAAAACTCACTGGCAGGGTTGGTGACAATAACAATCAGGAATCACATCTTTTCCCTTTGAATAAAGCTCTCCAAGGTAAAGCGTCGTATTACGAAGACATTCACGTTGTTGCATATTAACAGCTCGGCAGCTCGTCGTATTCGATGTATGCATTGGCGGAACTGGATACATTGGATCCGCACATCCGCACGCTTCAATGATGACCTTTTGAGCACAACTTCGATGACAAGCCTTGAAAGAAAAAAAGAAAAAATAGGCTGGAAATTAGAAAAAAAAAGCCCAACCTCGACAGAATAATTGAAGCCCTTGTAAGCGAAATATGACGAATCCTCACCACCGTGACTGCAATGCCCATAAGGGGGCTGAAGACGAATGAATTGTTTCATTCGAACACCAAACGATGACATGAAACCAGTCGGAGCTGAATAGCCAAAAGCATCGGGAAACGGAACAGTGAACTTGTCGTGAACTGTGATTCGGAATCCAACAGCCTCCGTCGTTGGAAGATATTCGCTAACATTGGCGTAAAGTAAAACGCGTAAACCTGAAAATGGAGAAAAAAGAAATTCGATTGAGAAAAGCCAAAAGATCCAACCATAATTTGCTCCAGCTCGATGAGAGGAAACTTCAGCGGTTCGATTAAAATTGAAGGTGAAACAATTGCCAAAAGTGTTGTCATAGTGAAGCGTAAAATCTCTGAAATTTTCGAGAAAACCGTTTCAGGGAGGCGAAAAAAAAAGAAATTGATCAAACTTGGCCATCTGACAATCTTTTTGATTGAAAGAGCATTTCAAAATGAGCTCATCCAACTCGTACGACATTGCTTCTTTAGCCTTTTCCGACATTTCACCGACGGCAAACATTAGATTCTCCTGAGCTTGAGTTGTGATAGCGATGTCATCTGTGAGCTCCTAAAAAAATTTTGAATGAAAAAAAATGAGAAGAAGAAAAAGAAAATAAAACGAAATCACTTCAAATCCAAGAGCCTGAGTGACAGCCGGAGCTTCAGTCGTCGTTGCTTCTTGCTCCTTGATTCGTTGCTCATTTGTCTGACGTTGCGATTCGGCTTTTCGATCAATATCCAAATTGCCAATCTCCTCATCGGGATCAATCTCGATGATGACACCATCGTCACGTGTCGAGACACAATGATTGTATTCGCGATGGCAGAGACAAAGATCCACCTGATCCTTAATATTCTCATAAACTTCGTTGCCTTTATAGAATCGCATCGGACAATGACCAGTGGCGGCGACACATTCGGAGCACAATTTTTCCTTCCATGAAGCATCTAAAAAATATGAAAAAGGAAAAAATGGCAGGAAACACAAGGCTTTTACATGGAAAACAAGGCCAAAGAGTTTTTGAGACCATGTCAAGTTGACAAAGGCAACGAGATCGATGCAGATTGCCGAAGCCGCTCGATGAATTATTCGTCTCAATCTCGATTTTACCCTTAAAAGCGGCAAAACAAGAGCCTGAAACAGAAAATCGATAAATGGTCAAATGATGGCTAATCGAAACCTTTCCGCTCGGACGTCAACTGATCAATATCGCAAAGGCACTGAGCAAAAGCTTGATGATAACGGCGTTGACGAATTGATTTGGATTTATTGCGAGCTTTTCGCTTTGCTCGCCGCACTTTCGCATGTAAATTAGCAGATAAAGCGGCGGCGATGCCTTCAGCCTTATCGCCGGGACCGATTCGACGAGTATAAGCTTCCATCTAGAAATTTCAAAAAAAAAAGAGTTGTGAATTGTCTCGTTTTTCTCAAAATTACCATGGCTTTTGTATTTGGGTTGGAATGTATTGCACTTTTCTTGTAAGGATTCAAATTACAAATTGTGATAGACGGAAACGGTGCATTTTCGAATTTGAGCTGAAAGAAAAAAATCGATAATTGATTTTTTTTGTTTCTCGATAAAAATCAAAAATTACATCAAGATCAACAGTTTTTCCGTATTGTCGATATTTAGAAATGATGAAAAAAATTTGAATAAGTAAAGCAAAAAGGCATATCGTAAAAGCCGTATACCAGAACCATCGCCATTTTTTGGTCGGTGCAGTTGCGGCATGTGAAATACCATGAAACGTTGATTGGCGCTCAAATCTGAAAATTGAGGAAGTGGGAAGAGGGGGGAGGGGGCGGTTTTTTTTTCTTGGTAACAAGTCAAGAGAAGAGTTTCGATTACCTGTGACGAATCTCCTTCCAATTTAAATGACCGGTCATGCGAATATTTCGCAAACCTGAAAATTGAAAAGAAAATGAAATTTCGTAGAATGTGAAATTGGTGGAAAAAGTTACCAGCGCTCAACCTTCGAATATTCGAAGAATCGCTGGAAATTTTTGGAGTATCGGGAAGTTTCAGCGGCATTTCAAATAGTTTTTTTCTTTTTTTTAAATTTGTTTCAAAGAAAAAAAATCATAAAAAAATTTTGCGCTTAAATATTAGAAATAATAGATCTGCACAGCATAATTCTCTCTTTCTTTCTTCAACAAAATTTTGAAAGACGAAAATTATTATTTTTTTTTTTGTTCTTTTCAACGACCGCCTTTGCCTTTGCCTCTGTCTTCTTTTTTTTTTCTTTTTTTTTCGAAAGGGGGCGATATCGAATTACTCGTTTTGAGCATTGGAAATATATCGATCACATTGATCTTTATCTTTTTTCCTGCTTGCTCCGAATTTTTTTTTGTCTGTTCATTTTTTTTTAAATCAAATTTTTGTTGTTTAAAAAATTAAATGAAAGAAGAAGAAGAGTGATTGATTAAAATTTAGTTTGTTAAAATTCAAAAAAGAAAATTTTTTTTCTTAGTTGAATTTAAAAAAATTTGATCATTTTTTGTTTATCACATCATCACTTATTGATTGATTTTTGGTTAAAAATAGGAAAAAGTTTAAAAAAAATTATTTTTTGGGAGTTTTCTTTTTCTAATTTAAAAAATTGAAAATAAATTATTTGGACACAAAATCATGGTTTTTTTTTTTTTTTTTTTGGAAAAAATTCTTAAATTGTTGAAAGTGTGTTCAATAGGGCGTGCTTGCAACCACAAAGTAATTCGGTTTTCGTTTTTTTTTCTTTAAATTGTAAAAAAATATTTTTTTGAAAAAGTGACGAGAAACATAAAATCGAATGAATTTCAAAATATTTACCATTTCGGCGATATTTTCGAAAACTTTGACCAATAAGAAGCGGAGCAATCAGCAAACTTCGCTGAGGAATCTGATTTGACGATAAATTTGACTCAATAGAAGATGGCCTCTTCATTCTAGATCTTATTCGATCCTCGGCCATTATGTGTGTGTGTGTTAAAGAAAGAAAAGAATAAAAGTAGCTGAGGTCTTGCAGCGAATAATTTTAATTAATTCATGTTGGGGGAGAAAAAACGACGAAGGGAGGGGGGGGGGGGAGAGTAGACGAAATTTGAGAAAAACAAATTTGAAAAAATCAACGGAGACTCAGAAAAAATAATCAGCGAATCTGTTTCCTTTATTCTCAGTCTCTCTCTCTCCCTCTCTCTCTCTCTCTCTCTCTCTCTTTCTCTCTCTCTCTCTCTCTCTCTCTCTCTCTCTCTCTCTCTCTCTCTCTCTCTCTTTCTGAGATTTTATCAAAAAGTTGGACGGAGGGCAGAAAGTGTGTAATATGTATGTATGTGATGAAAATTTGGTGTTGAAAAGTGGAGGAACACACACACGAAATGAATAAGCCCCCGAAGAAAGAGCTCAAGCAGAGCACGATTATCACAGGGAGACAAATCTCATTTTGTTTCTTACTCACTCTTCTTTCTTTCTCTCTTTCTCTCTCTCTCTCTCTCTCTCTCTCTCTCTCTCTCTCTCTCTCTCTAATTCTCTTTTTAAGTTTCTTAAAGAAGTGAAGAATTGGTATGAAATTAGATTGATGATAACCTACTAATTTTTTTTTGTTGATATTTTGATCTTCTCTACAAATTGGTCTCGAAACGAATAGATTACTGTACTAAATTTCTTTCCTTCAAAAAAAAAATTAAAGTTTTTTTCTGATACTTTTGTATATCAAAAAGTATTGTTGAAATGTTTTTCGCTATTTTTGTGATATGAAGTTCGTAAGTTTCTAAACTGGGTCTCGAACGGAATTACTGTAGAAGAAACTGCTGTCAAACACACGTCAATTTTCGCACTTTTCTTTTGATGCTCAATTGACGCAATCGAAATTGTGTGAAATGTTAAATTGAAAATGTCATCATTCGCTGACTAGTGGCCTTGTCGCCAACATCCGATTTGATGTATCAAATTGAATAAAACGAGAAGAAAAAGAAGAAAAAGAAGAAGATGAAGAAGAGAGCAACAACGAATCGGATTGATTTATGATTGGTAATTGGGATCTATCGACAATAGTAAATTCAAATCAAATTTTGTGATGATGTAGGTGAATGAAGGAAAATATTTAAAAAGGGATAGAATTAAATTTTTTTTTTTTTTTGAATTTTCATTTCCCGGGCATTTGTGACTTTGAAAAAAAATAAAGAAGAAGAAGAAGCTTAAACATACCTTGAGGGGGTAAAATGGATATTTTACTTGAATCGAAATGAATATTATTCATAATTCTAAGACCAAACAGATATGAATTTAATTATAAATTTTAATAAAAATGTATATCGATGAGGCAAAAATAGTTGAACCGAAATGAAGCTCGGCTGATGACAAAAAAAAATGATGATGTATGATATGAGAAAAAGTTCGAGTTTTGCTGCCTCCCCCCCCCCCCTCGAAGCGAAATATTGAAGGATTTTTTTTTGTCGCTGTGAGAGCTCGTTATTTGAGAAGGCTCATAAAAGATGATTATTATTATTATGATTTGAGACCAGCAGAGGAGCAACGAAAAAAGAAGAAAAAGTCGGATCGAATCGAGAGCAGAAAAATAATGAGAGAAATCAAGACGTTTTTTTATTATTTATTTATTTATTTATTTATTTTTTTTTTTTGATTTTTATTAATGGAGAAGGCGAGAAAAGAAGAAAATTTGATGGGTTTTTAAGAAACTGGGAAGAGTTTTTGGTTTTCAGTCATTTTTAAAATGATAGAATAGAAAAAGTCTGAAAATTCTCCAGATTCTCTCAAAAATGCGGGTTTTTCCCTCGGAATTTTTTCTGTTTTTTTTTTTTTTTTTTGATTTTACCGTGTCGTCTCAAAATTTCGGGATTAACCGACAATCGTCGAGCGACATTACGCCAATCAGTAACCGTTTTTGGTTGGGGCAACGGTCGTTGCTGCTGCGATGACGACTGTTGACTGGAACGCTTCCTCGTTGGCGTGTCATTGGCAAAGCGAATGTTTTTGCTCTCTTCTGATGCGTGACGAGTTCCTGAATGGAAAGATCAGAGAAACTGACGAGAAAATAGAGAAACAACGGAATTACCGGCAAACGAGGATGGTTGGCTTTTTTCGAACGACAAATTTCGACGATTTTGATCGGTGGCCCATAGTTCTGATTTTGAATCGGCCGAAGTCGATGTTGTAGGACCAGGAAGAATAGATGATGGACTACTTGCATTCTCCATGATCTTCCATTGATTGCTGCAGACAAATTATCGTGCTGATTGACAAGAAGAAATTTGAAAGAAGATAAATCCAGTTGACGGAAATAAACGAAAAATTTAAAAGAAGAAATTCAATTGAAATTCATTCATTTAAACTGTTCAAAATAAAAATATATTTCAAATGTTTTTTTGATTAAAAAAATTTGAAAATTTGATTTATTCCAGAGAACAAAAAAAAAGAGTGTAATAACGTAGTGTTGTTTAAACGCTGAAAAGATAATATGTGAATGAAACAAAAAATCGTAAACACGGAGCATTGTCATCAAAATTTTAAGAGTGTAATTAAAAGTTAAAACATAACATTTTGCGATTCAACAAATAATTAAAAATGTTCGAATCGTAAAAGTCGTCGCAAAAGAAAAAAATCGATAAAAAGTTTTAATTTAATAACAACAATGATCGTAAACACGGATCATTGTCAAAAGCCGCAGAAATTCTTTTTCTCTCCCTCCTTCTCATCCACCTCCACCTAGCCGAAAAAAAAATGCAAAAAATTGGTAAAATCGAACAAATAAAAATGTGTATTGATGTCGTCAAAGAAGAGGAAGAAGAAGAAGAAGAAAAAATGGGAGAAAGATAGAAGGAAAAGCTTGACAAGCTCATAGACCAGCATTTATCACAAAAACAACAAAAGTGAGTAAATGATAATAATAATAATAATAATAATAATAATAATAATAATGATAATAAATAATAATAATAATAATAATGATAGAAAATAAAAAGAAAATAATTGAAATAAATAAGAAGAGATGAATTAAAATGTGTGAAATATTAAAACTGAAGGATAAGAAGAGGAAGAGGAAGAAGCAAAAGAGCTGTTGAAAAATGTTGTCACAAATTGAAAGATAGTTTATCATATCACGAAACAAAACGTTTTTTTTTTTCATCTTCTTCTTCAGCTTTTTCGTCAGCTTCACCTTTCTTCTCGCCAATCCTATCTGAATCTCAACTCCCAACACAAAATGTTCATCATTTATTGAGTTGTTTTGGAAAAAAGAAGAGAGAGAGAGAGAGAGAGAGAGAGAGAGAGAGAGAGAGAGAGAGAGAAATGTGGCAGCTATAGTAGTATATTGGTTGGCGGGGAAAAAAATCATAGAAAAGAAAAAAAAAGAAACAATGGGTGATTTGAAAGGATGGCTGAAAGATGTTTGAAAAACAAACAAAAAACAAGAGAAAATTGTTTTTTTTATAATCGGAAAAAAAAATCGATTTTGAGGAAAAAAAATGACATTAAATACTCAGCTAAGTATTGCTGAGTTTGTATAAAAATATTTTGAAAGAAGTACGCAGTGAAATGTTTCTTGGCGTGAAAAACTATCTTTTTCAAAACATTTTTTTATAGAGCATTTATTCAATTGATCAATGGCCATCAGTTTTGGGCGTCGATTCAAGTGGTCCACACACAACATCGATTGTCAACTCATTTTTCATGACGCTCTACGTCGGTGAGTCGCCATTCGGATTGTACGCGCTTGACGCGCTTGTCGATCATCAAACCATCACCTATTCGCCAAAATTGCTCGGGCCACCATTGATCGAAGGGCCGGCGCCAATCGCACTAACAAACGCCGAAAAAGAAGAGCTGACGACACCGCGACGGCCGATAATACGAAATGTGCCGGCGTCAATAACGCACAAAACGATTGATGGAGAATTCTTGTTGTTCGGTAGGCGAGAAATTGTTTTTCTTTTTTTAACTGGACTTTTTTGTAGCTTAAAAATAGTTGTTTTCCTCTTTCTCTCTCTCTCTCTCACTCTCTCTCTCTTTCTCTCTCTCTCTCTCTCTCTCTTTCTCTCTCTCTCTCTCTCTCTCTCTGATTAGAGATCGTCGCATTTTGAAGCTTTAAAAACTATTGTTCGAACTCCGTGTCGAAAGGACAATAATTGCTTTTTCAATGTTCAAAAACTTGAAAAAAATTTGAAAAATCTGAAGAAGAAAAAAAGAAAGTAAAAATTAGTTTTTGTTTTTTGTCTGCTTCGCTTTGCGTTCGGCGTATCTCTATATTTCTCTCTCTCTCTCTCTGTCTCTGTCTCTCTCTCTCTTTCTCTCTCTCTCTCTCTCTCTCTCTCTCTCTCTCTCTCTCTCTCTCTCTCTCTCTCTCTCTCTCTCTCTCTCTCTCTCTCTCTCTCTCTCTCTCTCTCTCTCTCTCTCTCTCTCTCTCTCCCGTCTCATCCACATTTTTTTCAAACTTGTAAGATGAAGCATTGAAACTTGAGGAATTTGTGTTAAATAAATGTGAATTTTTGGGATTTACACGAAGGAAACAACAAGATTTAAAATATTTGCAGGATATCATGAAACCCCGTCAATGACATTGAGCGTAATAATTCCGACGAGATATCCAAATTTCAGTCCGACTCTGTGGTCAATTGATGATAAAAATAGTGAGAATTTGAAGCAGGTAAAAGAAGAAAAAAAACGTGGAAAGAAATTTGAAGAAAAAAAAAGCCGAAAATTAGATTGCGGGGCCATCATCAATGTCGTCATCAGTGAATCAGAAATCATTGATTGATCGACAAATAAATGAAGGAGACGGATCATTGAACGATATTTTTATGCAATTTTACAAAAATCATCCCAAAAAATTGCTCTCATTAATAACAACAATAATCATTTTAATCATATCAGTGATTTGGATGTGCGGAAGACAGGTTCGTTTTTTTTTTTAATTTTCAATTATTGATTGATACCAAAAAGGGGTCTCGTAACGAAAAAACTTAAAAAAAAAAAGAAAAAAGAATAAATATCCTGTAACGAAAGTAATACGGTAGAAATATGTATAAAACGGTTATTTTTTGTTCCAGTGGGGTCACTCAACAGCATTGATGAACGAAATGATGATGGCGACAGCAATTGGCGAAACGCGAAGTGCTCAAACGTCGCGTCAGTCAAACAAAGGAAACAGTTTTACGTGGATGACACGCAAAATTGAAATACCGGACGGTTGGATGGCGGTCGGCAGTAAATTGTTGTACAATCCAGGCGATATTCTTGGAACTGGATGCGAAGGAACAGTTGTCTATAGGTTGGTGTTCATTAAATTGAACCATTTCAAATTCACTTCGTATCAACTCAATTTTCGTTCTGGATACGCAGTTAAAAAAATGTTTGTTTTCATAAAATTGTTAGAGCGCGACATGAAAAAATATGGGCGGACTTATGGGCGGTTTGGTAATTATTGCGTAGTTGTTATCAAATATTTCCTAATTATTCGGTTTTTTTTTGAAATTTTTGTATGAAATGGTTAATGTTGCAATCTCGCTCTATTGAGAACGCATTTGAAAAAAAAAGTAAAACGAATGCTGGAAATCGTAGATATCGAATGGAATGTTCCAAAATTCAATTAAAACACTTGGGATGTGGGAGTTGTCGAAATTATCCTTATTTTCCCTAGAGCATGTTTGCATCAATTTTATTTGTTTACAGAGGAACATTCGACGGTCGAGAAGTGGCTGTGAAACGAGTCGTATCAGAGTTTGTTAAATTTGCTCATCGAGAAGCTGATTTGTTAAGAGAAAGCGATGCTCATCCACACGTCATTCGATATTTTTGCATGGTTGGAGAACATTTTTGGTTTTTTGTCTTCTTTTTTTTTGGGAAAAAAAAACCTTCAGGAATCGGACAGTCAATTTCGATATTTGGCTCTTGAATTGTGCGTATCGTCACTGAATGAATATGTGGAAAAGGACGAAATTCGACAAAATGTGACAATGTCGACATCGGAAATTCTGCGTCAAGCGACCGATGGTTTAGTGCATTTGCACGCGTCAAAAATTGGTGAGTGAAAATCGAATGTCGTGGATCGTGGAACAGCAAAAAAAAAGTTGTTGGTTTTCAGTTCATCGAGATATGAAGCCACAAAATGTGCTGATCACAATGCCCAATCAGCGTGGCACAATGCGAATCGTCATATCAGATTTTGGATTGTGTAAACGAGTGCAGCCGGGCAAAAATTCGTTGTCTAGAGGAATCGCATCGGGTCTCGCTGGAACCGATGGATGGATTGCGCCAGAAGCGTTGATATCGGAAAGCACAGTAAGAGGGGGAGAGAAAAGCTGAAAATTGAAAACAACAAATTTCCAGTCATATCCAGTTGATATTTTCTCATTAGGATGCATATTTTATTATGTTCTGACGAAAGGATCACATCCATTTGGGAAGTCATTGCATCGGCAAGCGAACATCGTAAATGGAAGCTACTCGTTAAACCAATTAGCGAAGGATGATGGTGAGATTTTGGTTATTTTTTTTTTTGCAAAATAAAGCGCAACATCGTCGTCGCATCGGGGTGGTGTATTTATTTCAAATAATTTTTGAATTTTGGTTCTTCCCTTAAAAAATGTGGATCTGAAACTTAAAAAAAAAACAATTTTTTTTTCACAGATCTCGATTTGTCACAACAATTAATCTCCTCAATGCTGAACGCTGATCCATCAAAACGTCCAACATCGAGCGCCGTTCTGAATCATCCACTATTCTGGAACGCGGAAAAACGTCTCGCGTTCTTCTCCGATGTGTCGGATCGTATCGAGAAAGAAGAAGAGCAAAGTCTTGTCGTTCGACGTCTCGAAACTGACGCTCGTCTCATTGTGAACGGCGGATGGCGTGAGCAGATTTGTGAGGCGCTGAAGGAGGACCTTCGAAAATTCCGAACATACAAAACATATTCGGTGCGGGACTTGTTGAGAGCGATGCGGAATAAAAAACATCATTATCGTGAGCTTCCGGAAGACGTTCGAAAATCGTTGGGAGATGTTCCGGAACATTTTTTGAAATATTTCACATCTAGATTTCCCAAGGTGACGTATTGATTATTTTTTTCTTTTAAATTTTAAAAATTTTCTTAAAATTGAAAAAAAAAGAAGCTAAAAACGTCTGAAATTCCAGAAATTTACAAAAATTGACCGAATTAAATAAATCAAAAATTCAGCTTCTCCTTCACGTCTACAAAGCCATCGAATTCTGCTCTTCCGAGCCGGTTTTTGGAAGATATTATTCAGATGAGACGCGTGATCGTATGAAGCCGATCGTCGACGAAGAGGAGCGCATCCGACGCGAAATCAGTCTTCAAATGCAAAACGAGACGTGGTCAAAAGTGACGGAAGTGCCGTCGACGAATACAAAAAATGTTGCGAAAATCGCGAAAAAATCGAAAAAGAAATTGAATTCGCATCAAATCAAAACAATTAACGGGCAGCAGCAACAACAGCAGCAGCAGTTTTAACACCACCAAAGCAGGAGAAATGAAAATGTTTCAAACAATTTTTTGTCGGGTTACGGTTTTGGTTTTGGGGTTTTTTTTTTTTGAAATTTTTAATGTTTAATATAGCTGTAAGTATATTTTTAACCGGTTCGTCATGTAAAATCAAATTTAGTCCGGAAACTAAAAAAATCTGGAAATTGAACAATTTTTTTTGAGCGCCCAAAATAGAAAAAAAAAACGGCTGAGGCATGGTTTTGTGGGCGTGACCTATTATAACCATTAATAATAATTTTTCAATTTTTGAAAAAAAAAACAAAGAAGACAATTTTGTGGGCGGAATCTTTTTAAGAGTTGGGAGGAGCTTAAAAAAATGAGAAATTTCCAGTTTTGGTTTCCGTTCAAAATTGTTGTGTTAAAACCAATTTTGTTTATCTGTGATCTCTTTCTTTCTTTTCTACTTTTTATCGCCTTTTCTTGTGGCTTTTTTTTCTCATTTTTGAGGTTTTGACAAAAAAAAAGAAGAAAATATCAGAACTTTTTATTAAGCTTTTTCTAAAGAATTATGAGGGTTATTTTTGAATTATTATGGGGTTTTTTTTCTCAAATTTTATGTTTTTTTCTCGGTTATCAAAACGAAAAAAAAAAAAAAGCAATAAAAAATGATTTTCAATTAATAATTTTGAAAAAAAAATTTTTCCAATTTGCGGAAATTAAAAAATTGTCCAAGGAAATTGGAAAATGATTTTTAAAAAAAAGTTTCAGATTATTTCAGTTTAATGATGACGCGCTGGCGCTGCACGTTGATGTTATTGATGCTTCAAACGTTCGAGTTGATGTAAGTTTTTTGATCGATCGAAGAAGAAAAAAGCTGAAAATTGAGTTTACAGGCGATTAATCGCGCCTGTCGCCGCTGCGACCACTGCCAAAACGACGAGCGGTGTTTTTTGTGATGATCAAATTGGACAATACACATCGATGTCGGGGTGAGAGAGAGAGAGAGAGAGAGAGAGAGAGAGAAAGCAGTGAAATTTGAAAAAATTTCAGAAAATTTTCGCTTCAAAACACGGAATTTCCGATCATGTCGGTTGAAGTGAGTGGATTGACGGATGCGATTGAAAGCTTCTCGCCTCAACTTCATCCGTGCTATTCGTTGAGTGACGCCAATAATTATAAGAATCAGGTTTTCGGTAGGTTGATTAAAGTGCGCTCCAATGAGAATAAAGAACGATTTTCGTTAGAAGAAAATTGATTTGATTAAAACAAAAGTTTTGGGAAGTGGGTTTTTAAGAATTTTCAAAGAAAAAAAGTGCGCTCTATTGAGAATTTGGAAAATGATTGAGAACGAAATTTGTATTGAGTTTGGCAAGTACAATACTCAGATCGAGTTAAAGGAGAAAGAAAAATAACGCTCCAATGAAAAAATGAAAAAGCGCTCTACCGCAACAATTTTCAGACATTTTCACAATGGGCAATTTTTCGACTCAAATTTGCCGGCGTCAATGTGCTCACTTCTTAAGCGCCTGTAAATTAGAAGGGAAAAAATCCCAAATAAAAATAATGTTTCAGTCAAAACTGATTGTGGTGATCGACGACCGGCACCGACCTGGTTGACAGGTCGAACAACGGGCACCGTTCGAAAAATCAATTGCTCGAATTGGGATGTTCCGTTGACGAAGAAAGGCGTAGAAGATGTAAAGAATATTAAGATGATTGTAAAAACCTGGAAAAAAATCTTTTTTTTTTTGCTCAGGGAATCAGCTTTACGTACAATTATGCGACGTTCGATTCAAGAAGTGGAAAAGTTTTGTCACCACCACTTGGATTGGACAATGAATCATTAAGTTATCTAAATTCAATGTTCATAAAAGGTATACTGTAGTTTCGAATTACTGTAGTTTTTGATTCGATGTGTTGTTTCTGATTTAGGCCTCTACATCAAATCAATAATTGACAAAAAAACTGGAAATGCAGCGATCGACGGTGTCGAAGAGGAAATGGAGAAGCTTGTCGAACGACATCCCGAAATTGTGCACATCGCATTCGGTGATCCGACGTCAGAATTGATACTGAAGCCGACGAGACGATTTTTCGAAATTTTGACGAAAATCGAAACGTTGAAATCGTTGTCGTTGGCCAGAATTGCAATTGATGATAAAATGGAAATGGTGAGAGAACGTGAAGTACTGAATAGTCAGCACTTGAAGTATTTTCAGTACATCAAGTACTGACTGATTAGAGCTTCCACGTAGAAAGTAGAACATTTTAGTAGCTCGAGTACTGATCGAGTAAAGCTCGCAGTACAAAATTTGAAAAGAAGCTCAGTTAGAAAAAATTACTTGATAACTCCAACTTCAGTTTTGTTAAAAGATTGCAGTACTCAAAATACTGCAATTTTTCTACAATGCAGTACAACTTTTGCATGACGAGCAGATCACCACAAGAAAACAATATTTTTTCAGCCAGAAAAACTTGTGTCAAATCTAAAATCGATATCGTTTTTGAAAGTTGAGCTGGAAAAACTACCAAAATGGTTGGAAAATTCTCGAATCGAGGTTCTTTCTTTCTTTTTTTTTGGTTTGAAAATCCATCGATCCGGGAATTTTCAGTTTATCGAAATTCTGGAGTCGCTGAATCCAAAAACTGACATCATCGCACTTGACTCGTTGCCAAATCTGGAGCATTTCATCTTGAAAGAGTTGGTGATTTTCCTCTCTCTCTCTTTCTTTCTCTCTCTCTCTCTCCCTCGGAACAAAATTATTGGTCTGAAATTGTTTCAGATCCAACCTGACGACAATCCCATCGCCATTTCTGAAAACAAGCAACAATTTGATATCATTGACAATTCAATGCAATCGAATAACGACGATTGAAGCTGGAGCATTCGATCACTTGACAAATCTGAAATTTCTAAACTTGGCTGGAAATCGAATCACCAATTTACCGGACCGCATTTTTGAGCATCTCAACAATTTGCTGGTTTTCGATATAAAAGCGTAAAACTTTCTTTTCTTTTTTTTTCAATCAGAAAAATAAAATGAATTTCAGCGTTCTAACGTCGAACACAATTGAGGCATTCAATGAGAAGAATGTGATGTGTCAAAATGGTTTGAAGATTTCCAAGAGTTTTGTGAGTTTTTTTTAAAATTGAAAATATCGATTTTTTCAGAATTCTCCCGTGCGTGTTTTGAAAAAATGTAGTTTTAAAGTTTGAAAAAATTAAAATTTGATTTACAAAAAGAAAAAAGAAAAAGAAAAAAAATGTCATTTTAATTTCCAACTTTGTAACAAATTGCGCCAGATTTTTGATAGTCACCAAGTATTTTATCAAGAATAGCTGAATTGCATCTGAAAGTTGACGAAAAACAGAAATTTTAAGCCGAAAAAAAAAACGAACGCAAAAAAATCGCTCATGGGATAATTTGATCCGTCCATGAAGGAGCTCCCTCCACACACTTTCGAAAATTTGTAAGAAAAATGGTTTTCTGAGCTGAGCTGTAAATAAATTATTATCGGCAGGGAGTTGTGAAGACAGCTCAATACATCCCGAACTGTTTCGAGGATTTGACCTGGCGCCGCGACACTGAAACCCATAAATTGTTTTATCTGAGATGGGCGGGCGGACTGAAATAATTTTATTTTTTGAGAGAAAAAAAATTACAGATTCTCGATGAAATTCCGGCGCTTCCAAATCCGGAAAAAATTGTGGCGCTCGAAGTGAACGGTCAAACGAATTTTCTGAGAAACGAGACGTCGAAATTGGCATCGTTCAAAAATGTCGAAATTCTCAACATTGGAAATCTCAATTTGTCGTCAATTCGAAATTTATCGATCGCAACACTTTGTCGTCTCGAAGATTTGAATTTGGTCGGAAATCCGTTGAATGATGAGGATTTTCTTCCCGACGACGTCTTCATCAACGTCAATTTACGACGTCTTCGAATCGGAACAAAGAGTAAAGTAAGAGAGAGAGAGAGAGAGAGAAAAAAATAGTCAGCTACGCATTTTTGCACAGAAAATCAAATTGAATTTGAAAAAAACCAATATTCTAAATTGTAGTTCAAAAAAAAAAAAACTAAAAAATTTTCCAAGTACGGTAATCAAACTTTGCGCGCGAAATTTCGAAATTTTTGCCCACGCTCTTTTGAACAGATTTGAACGCTTGACCTTTTGTTTTTGATGGAGTTTAAAAATATTTTTAAATTTTTATTATGGTTTTTGGTTTTTTAACTATTTAATTAGTATTTTTCAATTAATTTTTCTCAAAATTACTATAAAAAAATATAAAATTAAGGTTTTTTAGGCAGCAGATAAGTTAAAGTTTAAATTTTTCTTTAAATTAATTCAATCATTTCAATCGATTTCAAAAAATACGAAAACCAAAAATTTATTTTAAATGTTCATCTTTAATAAGTAAAGTTTGCGCGGGAAGTCTGCAATACACCCCAACGCACATTTGCACAAATAGTGTAATTCTCATCATTTTCATCATTCAAATATTTTTCCCTCTTCATTTTCGTGTCTTTGTTTTTATTGATTTTAATAATTGATGTTTTTAAAAATTAAATAACTGAATTTTTTTTCAAATTTAAGTTTTTAAAATACAACCTAAAAGTTTTAAGGAAAAATTAAGGATCAAATATTCATGACCGGATCCGTTCAATGACGTTCCATAAAAAAAGAAAAGAGAGAAATCAGTGAAAGTTCAAGGTACCAAATACTTTTTACATCATCTCAATGTTTGTTTTGGCTATGTTAGAAACGAATTATTACCTTCAAGAAGACAAAAAGTCGATAAAAATGCAATGGGAGCTTTAAATTTTGTCGTTGTAAAAAATGAAGGAAGTTCACCGGAAAAAAATCCCAACCAAAAATACGTTTTGTGAAGGGAACAGCGCGAATTTGTGTTAAAAACGTTTCAAAATTAATTAAGAACTAAAAATTAATTTTTTAAAATTTTTTTTTAATTTTGATAATTTCAAATTGTAGATTTAAAAACAAAATTTAATTTTTTTTTCAGAACCATTTTCCTAATTTGATCTTTTATTCATAGATTCATGATTTAACTTTCAGCTCAAAAAAGTGTCCGAAACAATTGTGGCCTACATGCGGACCGCTTCACAAATAATGTACTCAATTCCATCGAATCTGTTAACAATGAAATTCTATCGAGACAATTCAGGCTGTGACGCGGGTGAGTTGAAAGTCAATCTGTGATGAGAAAAATCAACAATTAACAGATTTGGTATCAAAAGCTACGGTATTCGGCTACAAGCTGCTGAACGAGTCGTGTGCCAACTATGTGGAAGCGTCGTTAGAAAAAATTCAGGTTGGCGAAAGAGAATTGTGACGGAACTTTGAGCATTTTTATTCACAAATTTAGAAAATGGAAATATTACGCATGGAAACGACGTGTGCTTAAAAGAATTTAAAAAAAAAAACAAAATTTATTTTCATTGATAAAATATATTGTTAATGTTCAAGTTTTGATCTCTATCGACCGCCAAGAATAGGAAGAGAAAAGCCGGAACCGAAGAACGGAAGTTGAAAAAATTGTGAAAAAATGTTAGGCAGCGTTGAAAAAAGCGATTGGAAAGTTTCGATTAGATTTGTTGAGCTGACAGGATCTAAAAATTTTTTTTTTTGATTTAGTTAAGAATTTATGAAACGAAAAAAAGTTTGAAAAAATTATTGAAGCGCGAATTTAAGTTTTTGAAAAGTTTCACACATTTCCACGTAATCTAAAAACTATTGGAGTGTGTTTCGGCGGCTTTGCTTCATTTCTCGCGATGAACTTATGGGAAGTTGTGAGCAGGCTGATACAAGGGAAGACAGGTACGCTTCTTTTTCTTTTTTTTATTACTTTCATGGTTTTTATTTGCTTTCAAGAATATTCAGTGACAATATTTTTGTTTTGATTGTTAGGCTGTGAAAAAACGAATTTTACGAAAAAGTCTTTCATTTTGGTTGCGCCGTCATTAAAAATTCGCGGGAGGAGACGCGATTAGCAAAAATATTTTACTTTTATCTAGAAAATTAAGTGGAAAGAATTTTTTATCCGAACTTGAAATTTTTTTAAAACCAATGTCTTGAAAGCTGTATACGGACGTTTTTTAATTTTAGTTTTTTTTTGGTTTTTTTTTTTAAATTAATTTTGAAAGACAATTCCCCCCTTATTCTTTTTTTTCTATCTCACATTTGATAAGACTTTTCTCATCCGATTCCTTAAGCGCCTCTTTTGTTTCCTCGCTCAGATTGGAACGTCGAAGAAATTGTTTGAGCTCATCTTTAAAATAGGAAAACATTTTTTTCGATCTAAAAAAGCCAAGTCACCTCCGTTATGAATTATATGATTTCGATTTTGGATTGTTGAAACTTTGGAAAAAGTGCTGAAAATGTTGACGGCAAAGTAGAAAAGGAATAAGCTTAATGATGACATTTTTTTTTCTCGGGCTTGGTTCTGTATCAATTTTTTGCATTTTATATGTAGCCGGAATATTTGTTTAGTTGTCAATCATAATTTTTTTTCCGTAAATAAAAAAAAAACAGAAAAAAATAGAAAGTTTTTTGTTTTTTTTTGTTCCCTGAAAATTAGAAACAAAAATAAATAAATAAATGCAGTTATTTTCACAAATTGTAGTCTGTAGTTTTGAAAATTTGTGAAATTTCTATTCATTGGATTTTTCCTTCTTTTTTTTTCGTTTTAAAAATTTCAATTTAAACATTTTCGGGAAGAAAGAAGAGATGTTTGGTTTTTGAATATAAATTCAAGAAAACGAATTTTAGAATTTTAAAAAGAAGAAGACAATTCTTGTTTAATTTTTTTAAATTCTTACTGAGCTTCTTTTTATATTTATAAAAAGAAATTTTTATAATTGAAAGTATGTGTCGCATTTTCCGTCTTTCAACAGCGAAATATCAATTAAATTGAGGCTTTTCGCTTTCGTAGGGCAAGAGCAGCAACCTTCTTTTCCTTCCCCGCCCCCCGGCACCCCCTTTCCAAAACCGCAAACACTAATTTTTAAGTTTTTTTTTCTTCACTTTTTCCTTTCTTTCATTTTTTTTTTGAATTAAATTTCAATCGATTAAAGAGATTTTAACTTTGAGCAAAAAATTTTTTATTTCCATTAAAGTGCCGGAGGAATATGTTGAAGGCTTCATTTTCTCATCTTTTTTCTGAATTATTTGAATAAGTTATTAGGTGTGAATGTCTGTTTATGTGATGAGAATGTATTCGCTGATTCCATAGGGAATACATCGAATTTTTCTAAACAAAAATACCAGCAAGGAGAGAGAGGGAGGGAGAGAAAGAAAGAGAGAGAAAGGAAAAAGGTTAAGCCTGACGGAGCAGAATTGTTGATAATGTAGAATATGTGGCCTAATAAATACCTAAAGACCACAGTTTGAAGAATAGTTTTAAAAAAAAAGCAGAAAAAATTTTTGTTGGAAAAATGTTTTTCTTTTTTTTTTTCGAAAAAAAAATTCTGAAAAGAAAAAATTGTAATAATTGCGGCTTTTGATTTTTTTTTCAAAACTTTCAGTTTGTTGAATTCACCTTTTTTTCAGCCAAAGTTATTTTAAGAAGTTGAAAAAAATGTGAGAAACCCGAAAAGAAATTTCTCTTACCTCCCCCCCCCCCCTCCAATTGTTGAGAATGTGAATTTGAAGTTAAAAAAGAGAATTTTTAAGGTGAATTTTTCTTTCATTTCTTACTTTTTTTTTTCATTAAAAATTTAGAAATTAAAAAAGAGAAAATAGAAGAATTTTGACTTGAATAATTGAATTTTAGGCTCCATAAAAACAACCAAGAAATGAGAAAAAAAAAGTGATTAGAGAAGGAAGAGAAAGAGAGAGAAAAAGAGTAGAAGGAGATCTTCTTCTCATAAATCAGAAGGCATGAAGAGCGTAAGAAAGGAAGAATATGGATAAAATACCAGCTGGCTTGTGTGCTGCTGTTGCTTGCTCCTGTGCTGTTGCTCACAAGCCCGCAATTAGAAGTATACAAGATTATTTTTGTCTTTTTCCTCGCATCTTCTCCCCTCGCCCGTCAGTTTTTTTGCTCATCGTCTTCTTGCTCCTCATATTCTTGTTTTTTTGTTTTCCGTCGTCTCTTCTGCAGCTCTTTTCTGAACTGAAAATGAAGGTTTTCAGTAGTTGGGTGTGAGAAAAGAAAGAGCAAAGAATTAGCATTTTTTAATGTTAAAATAGCACTCTTTCACTTATTGTCATTTTCTCTCGTTGCCCCGTGTGCAAAATTTATTTTTTCCTTCTCCATTTTCTCTTCCCGACGTCACAAATGGTTTCTGGTTTCTCGAAGTTCATTTTAAAAAAAAAAGTCCTGGGAATACCGACAGATATCAACTCGGTTTTGTTTTGTTGAGAGATCTTGATCCTCTTCTATCCTCTCCACCCCCTCTGTTATATTGAAAATGTCAGATTTTTTTTTTGCTTTCAGCTTTTCCCTTTATTTCATTTTTAATTTGGAGTGTCAGTTCAGTTTAAAGATCTTTTTTTTGTATCTATAATTATCGAAAACTTGTGATTTGTATTGGTGGGAGTGATCTTTTTCTGTTGTGGGAAGGAGAGAAAGCGAGAGGGATCAAAACTTTTTCTGCTGCCTATTTAAATAGAAAAAGGCGGGAAGGAAATAGAGGTGAATGATTAGAAATTCCAACAAAAATGTCTGTTTATTCGTCGTGTCGACGACGTTGGTGTCGATGCCGTCGATTTTTGTCTTGTTTCTTCTGCTTCTTCCTCCCCCCCCCCCCTCCCCGTTCTCTTCTCGTCTCTTCTGAATTGACGCATTGCATTATTTATTCTTCAATAACAGAACAGGTGCTTTGTAATGTCAGTTATTAAGTTTGGTGTTTACAGCATTTTATTTCGGCTCCTCCTCCTACACAATTTTGTGTTTTTTTTTTGGCTTTTTTTGCGATGATTTTTTCAAATTTTGAAAAGAGATTGTATCGATTTTATTTGAAAATCAAGTTTGTCTAAGACTGAAACGTGTTGATTCACATTTTTTTCAAGTGGAATCAAACGGAGAATCATTGTTGAAGGCTTTAGAATGATAAAAATTTGTTATCAACAAATTCATCGTGTAAATATGAGAAGAATTTGTCATTCAACTGTCTTCGAAATCATCAATTTCAAGTTGACAGGTGCCTAAATATTGTTTTCAGCAAAAAAAAAAATAAAGAAAAGCAAGGAAAAAAAATTTTTTTTGTCCTCTATTTTTCTGGCTGTTTCCACTTTGCCCAATTTATTATTTCTTTTTCGAGAAAGTGTGAGAGAGAGAGAAAGAGAGAGAGAGAGAGAGAGAGAGAGAGAGAGAGAGAACGAAGGAAAAAAAAATGATTTTTCTTCTTTTTATGTTTTTTTCGTTCACTTCCCATCTGGTAATCCGCCGGCATTTTTTTCTTCTATTTTGCTTCTGCTCATCGAATCGGCTCTTTTTCAGCTTTTCCTAAACCTCCCACGAGCTTCTTCATTCATTTTTTTTGGTTGTTTTTTTTTAACAGAAAAGAAAAAAATGGAGTTGAAAACACTGAAAATTGTTTGAAGCTTCAGAAGTCGCTGCTGATATCCCAAGCTGCTCACTTTTCAAAATATCGGCACGCGCCGCCCACTCTCGACATTTTAAGCCAATAGAATTTTTAAGTAACTGGTTAGAGGGGGGGGGGGGGGGAGGGGGAGAGGTCCCTCGTGTAGTATTTTTCTTTTTTTTTCGCACAAAAAATTGAGGTTTCTTTTTTTTTTTGGTTTCTTGTTTATAAAGGTGATGTGGTTATTCCTTGCCACCAAGCAATTCATCAGTTTTCTCATTTCTAGGAGATTAGGTTTCAACAAAAAAAAATTGAGACAAAAGAAGGGTGTTAAAAAAGTGTAAATTGATATTATTTTTTTTTTTTTTTGCACGTATTGGGGGCCAAGTAAGAATTAGACGAGTTTGAATTTTGAATGAAAATCCTCGATTTTTTCTTTTTCCTTTTGTCTTTAATTAATTCTCCATTTTTTTTTTGCTTGACGCTTTAAAATGAGGAAAAAGTAAATAATGGAGCGTCGTTATTGTTGTTGGAATTTTTTGTCGTCGTCGTTTACCACCTTTTTTTCTCACCCAGATTTTGGTGGGGCTCGAGTACTTCCTCGCTGAATTTTTCACAATCATCTGGAAATTTGGAGTGGTCGAAGAAAGTGACTGAGTTGGAAGAAAGAAAGAGAGGGAGAAAGGTGAATTTTTCGAAAAAATTCAGAGATAATAAAATGTCTGGAATTTGTTGCCCAACTTCACAGAGATTCAAATAACCTCTGTGATTCACTTTTTCGAAGAAAAAAAAAAGAAGGAAAAAGTAGCTCGTGGTTCTTTTAAAAATGGACATAATAGCTTTTTGTCGTTTAAATTCCAAAAAGATGTGAAAAATTGTTGACAATTAAAAGTGCGAAAATTTAAATTTTGGGAAATGTTCTCGGTCATGTTCGCCCTATGAGAAATTCGCTTTTTTTTTTGTTTTTTGTTGTACTTTCCACTCTTTGCTCCCCCCCCCCCCCCATCCACAGTTTTTCTCAATTTTCCCAGTTTTGAAATTTTGCCAACAGCGACGACTGATTATGCTGAATGCTGCTGATTTAAAAGTGCAGCCACGTTGTTCTCAGTAATTTTTTTTCGGGTGAAAATTGATGATGAACGAAACAAAAAATTGTTTTCCTGCCTTCTTTTTTACTTTGTTTTGTCTTTTTTCTTCAACGGAGAACGTTTTTTTTTCCTTACAACACTTCACGTTAAATCAAAGAGTTTTCGATGTTTGTAGTTGGAATTTTTTCCTCCGGATTTCCGAATTAGATCATGAAAAAGATGTAAATATATTACGATAGTACATCCGGTTTGACATTGACGATGTTACTGATTCTTGATGAATCTCTGATAATTAACGGCGGAAGAAAGATTGATCTTCGCCTCTTTTTTTGCCAAATGTGTTCGCAGCTCACGTCATCGTCATCAGTCGGTAGACGAATTTATGTAAATCAGCAGCTTCATTAAAAAATGCGCTTTTTGTTTGTTCGTCAATTTTTCCCAGCAAGCTTTTGCTCCAACACGGCGAACATGTATGATATGCTGATTGTTTAGCAGCGATGTACATAGGTGTAACGTGGATGGGGGAAGGATCAGTTCGATACGCGATGATTTTCATGATGACACATTTGTGTTGGGAGTTGTGGAATTAATGAAAGGAAAAAAAAGTTTTTTTTTCCCCCGAAGTTCAAAATGATTGAAAGTGAAATTTGAGACAAAACACGTTTGAAAAAATTTTTTTTCTTATTTGAGATTTTTTTTTCTGAAAATTTTTCTAGAATTTTTTTTGACTAAAAGTTTAATTTTTTTCCATAATTTTTGCCACTAAAATCAATTGATTATAAAAGATAAGGTTTTCTTTAAGCTCTTGAAAAGGGAATTTTTGTTTCTTTTCTTTTCTTTTTTTTTGTGTTACTTCGTTTTTTTGATGTTTAAGCCGCTATTTTTTTTTTTGGCTTTTCCAACGATAAAATAGAAGAAAAAAGCGCCAAATTGTTTCTTGCAGTTTTAACTATTGCAATACTTTAGTTACATTTGTGTAATTACTGCAATTTTGTGTGCAGCTTCACAATGTTCCATCCATCACTTAAAATGGGAAGTTTATATTTTGAGATCAAGTTTCAGACGGTAAAAAAGTAGAAATACTTGAAATTTTTGAATTTTTATTTTCTTTTTTTTTTTTCAAATCAATATTAATAAGAATGATGATACATTTGTTTTTGTTCCTTCTTGAAATTCAATTACTTTTCTATAATTTTGCTGAAAATAGTCGACTCCTCCACCACCACCATCTAATTCTGTTTTTTGTTGTCAAAATTGATGTTCAATTATGCTTTTTTGTTAAACTTATTTCTTGTTTTTTTTTTTTTTTTTTTGGAGTTTTGAAAACAGCGGAAAAAGGGCAAAATTAACATTTTCTTGACTTTTGGCGAATTTTTGAGTATTTTCTCGTTTTTTTTTTTTTTGGTTTTCGTAAAAAAAGGAGAGAAAAAGAAGGGATTTTATGAATCGAATCCGTTTTTCGTTTTTTCTTCGTCTTTTTCTTATTATTGTTATTATCCTTGTTTAATAATTCTATTTTTTAATGTTTTTTCCTTTTTTTTTTTGAAAAAATTTGTCCCCGACGAAATTTCGTTTCCGCGCAATTGGCAGGAGACATTTTTTGATCGATACTCGATTTTTAATTTTTTTTAAATTAAAAAAAAACCCCCGAATCTGTTTTAATTAAAATAGAATTTTTTAATGGAATTTTTTGATTAAGTTTTGAAAAAAAAGGCGAATATTTAAAGCTTTGATAAATAAATAAGATGCTTTAGCAAAAAATAAAAACAGGTACCGCACTGAACTGAAATTGTAGGTAGAGAGTAGCTCTTTAAATTTTTTTGTGCATTTTCAGGCGAGAATAATAAAAGTGGGTAAGAAAGAAGGAATAGAGTGGGTCGTCTGATTTGGAGAATTAGAGATTTTGTATAGAATTTCCAAGCGCGCACACACACAAAAAAAAACGAGAAGGCATCTTTTCTCATTGAAAAAAAAAAGGAAAACATTTTATTTTTTATTTTCGGTTTTTTTTTCTTTTCATCACAACCAATCAGCTGTTTCTTTTTTCTTCGTCTTTTTTCTATTCAGAAGTCTTTAATTGGATGATTTCTTTCCCTGCCGCCGTCTCTCTTTGTTTCCCTCTTGTTTTTTTTTCCACTTTTTCATTTTCAGTCAAAAATGAATTGAAAAAATTAATGGGAGGGGAGGGGGGGGGGGGGGGGGGGGGGGTAAGGGAAGGATTCAAATGAAGTGCATCAGTGACCGCAATTCAACAACCAATCATTGATAATGATGCACAACTGCAATCATCATTGGTAGATCTTTATTTTAGGAGTTCGCTCCGCCTACTTTTCTTTGTTTTTCTCTCAATTTCCTTTTAGGGGTTTTTGGCTCTATATTTTTATTTGTGCAATGTTAATTAGTGGGCGGAGTCTATGTACTAGAGTGATTTTTGTTTTAGACATGAAATTATGAGCGGAGTTTGATGTTTATCAAAAAACCGTTTTTTAATCTTAGTAAATTCTGAAAATACCTTTAATTTATTACCTTTTTTATTTGTTTTAAAAAATGAAACCCCAAGTCTTTGACGGAACTTTTCCCTATCTCTCTCTCTCTCTCTCTCTCACACACATTAATTTTTTTTCTCTGCTTCAAAAGTTTTTTTACTTCCTTGAAAACGGTTTTTTGTAAAATCAAAAATATTAATTTGTGGTTTTATTTCCTCCTATTTTCTTAACAATACCAAATGATGACGACAATGAAGAAAAAAGCGGAGGGGGGGGGGCGGTCGTTATTCAAAAAATTAATTAACCGCGCGCACACACATGCACACATTTTTTTCATTTATTATTCATTTTTTCTTTTATTTTCTCTTTTTTTACGCCTTTGTAACAATGATTTGGTTTCTCTCTCTCTCTCTCTCTCTCTCTCTCTCTCTCTCTCTCATTCTATGATGGTTTGAAATTTGTTTTCTCGTTCAAACTCCACCCACTTTTTTGATATGTTAACAGAAACTCTAATTTAGTTTTCTTTTGAAAAAAAAATGTCTCGTTTCTTTTTTTTTTGGCTTTCATTATTTTGCCCGATGAGCTCCGCCCGTTGATTTTTTCGCGATTTTTTTGCCAAATTTTTAATGATAAAAAAGAGAAAAAGATCGAAACTTAATATATGTAGTTCACCCTTCACTCTTTCTACTTTTTTTTCTTCTTCTTTTTCGAGCGACCCTGACATTGAGCACAATGGAAAAAAAAATTTTTCGAAAAATGAATAGAAGGATGCTCCACATTTGAAAGCATAATACAAACACGAATATTTGTGCAATGAAGCAGCGACGCATACATGTCTCACCCCGGGATTTTCACCATTTTTTGTCGTGTTTCATTTCTAAATTTATTTCTCTGTCTTTTTCTCTCTCTCTCTCTCTCTCTCTTTTTATCTCTTAGTTGAACCTTGGCGTGTCGTCCTCTTTCTTTAACACAGAATGCTGCTTTTGACACTTTTAGAAGGGCGGGGTGGGGATGGAAAAGGAGGAGGAAGAAGAAAAAGAGTCTTCTGAAGGTGACGCATCATCACGACGATGTCCGCCGCCGTGGTCGCCGTCGCCTCGTCTTTTTTTATTTTATTTTCTTTCTCGTTTATTTTTTTGTCGCTCTGGTTTTTTTTTTGTTCGTTCTTTTTGAATAGAAGAAGTGTGCGTGTTCAATTTTTTTTTCCGACAGTCGAGGAGGAAAAGTAGAAAAGTGGGCGGAACTTTCTTGATCACGTCATATTCTAAAATTGAGTTTTATTGGCTCCCTTTTTTTTTTTTTTTTTTGTAAAATTCAGTTTAAATGTTCAACAATTTGATATATTTCGTTTTAGTGCGTAGAGCAACTCGGAAGAAAGCTCTGAGAGCTGAAAATGTTTTTGTGCATTTTTTCATTGTTTTTTTTTTTTTTGTTTTGGTGGTTGATGAAGTGCTTCTAACATGGCAACTATTGATTGTCGTCAGTCATTAAAAAGCCACAAAAACAAACAATAAACTACCCACCCCCTCCCCCTCCCCCGTTTTTTTAAACTTTCTTTTTTGCTTCTTTTTCGTCTTTTACTTCGTCTTCTTCTTCTTCTTCTCAAATTCTCAATTGGGCGTATCTCAGATGTCTAGCGATGAATGTTGTTCCTTGGGTGCCTTCTCATTTCAGAGGGGGCACACACACACACTCAATTTCACATCTGACGATGACAAAATTTGAGGACGAAAATCAAATTTTTGTTTTGTTTTATTGTTCAACTCCTAAGTTGAATGCCTTTGAATGAAGAGCGAGAGAGAGAGAGAGAGAAAATTACGTAGAAGGAGCGGCGTAAAAAAATTTGGCGTCTTCTGAACTTCTGAACTTCTGAACTGAAGAATTTTTATCACTTCATTTTTTTTTTTCAATTTTTTCCTAATAATATTCTTTTTAAAAAATTCAGAAATTGTCTACAGAGGGATGTAGAAATGGAGACCAATTTAACAGACTCGTTGATGATAATGCTGATGACAACAGCGACGACGACGACGACAACGACAACGACGACAATATCAGGCGAAGAAGACGTTGTCGTCATTGTCAATAGCAACAAAAACGATGATCCATGTGGTCTTCAGCCACATGATTTTCTTGAAGTCAAATTCTTTTTGATCAGCGTCGTCGGCACACTAATCGGCCTTTTTGGATTGTTTGGAAACGCGACGACGGCGCTGATTCTGACAAGGTAACTGACGGGCGATCGTCGACGCGATTTCTAGAAAAAAAAAACAATTCGATTTACAGACCGTCGATGCGTAACCCGAACAATTTGTTTTTGACAGCGTTGGCGGTTTTTGATTCGTGTCTTCTGATCACCGCCTTCTTCATCTATGCCATGGAGTATATCATCGAGTACACTACCTATTTTGATCTTTATGTTGCATGGTTAACGTATCTCAGGTTTGATTTTTTTTTATTCTTCATTGGGGATCCACTACAGTAGACCGAACAATGATTAAAAATAAAATAATTGTTCAATAAGATTTTTTAAAAGACAAAAATTTTTAAAAATTTTAAAAAAAATCAAAAAAAAAAATTGAAATTTTCTAAATTTTTTTCATCGACTAATCCAATTTTTATGGGTTTTGCTCATTCTAATACAACCATAAAATATGGTGGTTGGATATTTTTTTTTTCGGTTTGCTTCTTCAAATTTTATTATCCAAAAATTGTTGAGGTAATGCGTTTCTCCTCCCTCCCCCTTCATTTTTTTTTTCACGAATTTTTCTCTCCGTTGAACGAGCGACTCTGAATGGAGAACTGGATGGGAATGGGGGATGTAGAAAGAATGAAAAAAAATGAAGAAGAGAGGTGAGAGCAAAAAGGGGGGGGGGGGGAAAGGTTGGGAGAAAAATGAGGAGGAGTAGCTCAATGAGCACGCAAAAAAAACTAATGGATTTTTGTGGCAAAGGCGACTTAGAATGAAGTTGTATGAGAGTTTTTTAAATATGTTTCAAGTGCTCCTTCTATAAACTGAGAACAAACGTTAAAAAAAATTAAAAACTCCAAGAATAGAATGAAAGAATCGCATGTTGCAGATTTGCCTTTGCCTTATCACATATTTCACAAACTGGAAGTGTCTACATTACGGTGGCAGTGACAATTGAACGATACTTGGCGGTTTGTCATCCAAGGCGAAGTAAGGCAATGTGTGGACCAGGTAGGAAGTTTGAGAGATTTGTCCTCCTCGTATGACTTTCTTCCGAAAGAATTGAGCGGAATTCAGGTGGTGCGGCTTGGACAATTCTCGCCGTGACTACGTTTGCCGTCGTCTTCAATTGCACAAAGTTTTTCGAGCTTCAAGTCACAATCAATCCCGAATGCCCCGATGGAAACAATTGGCAGTCGTACATCCTTCTACCGTCCGCCATGGCAAATAATCCAATTTATCAGCAGGTATGCGATTAACATTTTTTCTGTTTTATAAACGTTTTTAGTCGTGGTGGCAATTTTCTTTTAGGTCTACTCACTGTGGGTAACCAACTTTGTGATGGTCTTCTTTCCATTTCTCACCCTGTTACTATTCAACGCGACCATCGCCTATACAATTCGTCAGAGTTTAGAAAAATATGATTTTCATAATCAGAAGTGAGTGAACATTTTCCATTTCTCTTTTTATAGAACAATGAAATGACCTGGGTAAAAATAGGTCGATGGCGATTTTTCAAATAAAAAACTCTCAATCTCTGCCGTCTCCCCCTCCCCCCGATTTTATGGCCGCAATCCTTGAATCCTCTATATGCTCTTGATGATTTTTATTGTGGCTGAAAATGATTTTCAGAACTATTCAGGCCGCCTTATCGGCCAGTGTATCGTTACCTCATGATATTGCCGGGTATTGTTGTTTCTTTTAAAAAATACGTTTTTCAATTTGTTCAATATTGTACAAATATCCGAAATTATCTGATTTTGTGAATTTTGTTGGTTTTTTTTTAAATTTGTTTTTTATTAATCTTTGTTTCGTATTTGCTCACAGAATAATTTGCTGAAAGTGGTGTGAAATTACCAAAAAGAAGTGTACTTTATGTTGTCCAACTTCTGTTTCTTCTTTTTTTTGCTTATTGCTTATAATTTCTTCTCATTTTTCGAAGAAATTGTCTTCTATTTTAAAATTTCTAACATTTGTTTTTCTCTCTTGCTCTTCTTTTTTTTCTTCTTCTTCTTTATTCAAAGCACATTAACACCTGATCATCTTAAAGTGTTTTTGATTGATTTTTTTTGTAGTTTGATGGTTTTTTCAGCGATTTTTTTTTCAAAAAGTGATGTGCCAAAATAAACATGTTGAAAAAATCATTTTTTCGTCGATATCATCACTTTTTGAATCAATGATCGCATCAGTGTGGAGACGAACTCTTGAAGCGTCGACAGTGTTAAATTAGTTACTTTTCAGGTTTTCCAATAGGAATGAATTGAAGGAGAAGTCGCGTGAGGCAACTCTTGTCCTTGTCATCATCGTCTTCATTTTTCTTGGCTGCAATTTTTGGGGTTTTGTTTTAACACTTTTGGAACGCATCGTTGGACAAGAGAAATTGGTATGATCACTAAAGAAAAAACGTGAATTTAAAACAATTCTTAATTTCCGATGGTCGAGCATCACGTCTTCTACACATTTTCAAGAGAAGCCATCAACTTCTTAGCAATTATCAATTCGTCAATCAATTTTGTAATTTACTTATTATTTGGTAAAGATTTTCGGTAGGAAATTTTGACAAATTTTCATTCAAAAATAATTTATCAATTTCAGCAAAGAACTGGTGGTCGTTTACGGATGTGGAATGCGCGGAATTACCATGCGATTACCGGTTCAAGATAAATTTACAATTTGGCGTCATTGGACCAAGCGGCCGAAGACTCTTCGACGTTCGTCATCTAAAAATCGGCACAAGGTGAGTTGTTAATAAAAATTAGAAAGATGACACTGTTTGATTTTGGTTTTTCAGATTTCTTTACCCCAGACGGTTATTGAGCGCGCAAATCTTGAGAATTTAGAACAGACACGTTTCTTGGCTTCATCTATGAATCCTGACGCCGACGATCCGACAATATCTCCGATTCACGCACTTCGCAACGGTTTCGCTTTTTTTTCCATTTTTTTTTACTTTGTTTTCTAGGCGGAAACATGGCGCGGTTTTGCAACGGTGGTGGAAATAAAGCGGCGTTGCCAAATGGGATATGCATCAAAACGGGAACACTACCAGATTTTGAATCGCCAATTTGCACTGTCACCGAGCTACCATAGCTGATATGCAACAATTTCTCTTCCAATTTGTGCCCTTATTTTTATATTGATTTCCTTTTTGTTATATTTGATTTTCCATACGGTTTTTTATAAAAAAGATTTTTTTCGGACAGTGGTCCGGAAACGCACTTATGGTACATTTTGAATGACCCAAGTGGGAGGGGAGCTTTAAGGACCCGGGAAGGGAAGGAACTTTCCAAAGACTCGGAATAATTTTAGCGTATTCGGTCCAGGGACCTGAAATTTTCGAAAAGTCGTTGGAAATTTCCAAAAGACCCCGGCTGGGACGGGGAACTTTAAGGACCCAGGAAGGAAGGGGACGGGTAATCAGACGGGGAACTTTAAAGACCCGTGCGGGAGAGGGGAGCTTTCAGGGCTCGGGAATGGAAGGGGAACTTTCAAGGATGATACCTTGGAAAATTTCATGAACCCGGGGCTGCACACACTGAAATTTTCCAAGTTCTCTGGTTCGAGTCGTTGGAAATTTCCAAAAGAACCTGGGCAGAGACGGGGAACTTTAAGGACCCAGGAAGGAAGGGGACGGGTAATCAGAGACGGGCAACTTTAAAGACCCGTGCGGGAGAGGGGAGCTTTCAGGGCTCGGGAAGGGAAGGGGAACTTTAAGAACCCAGGAAGGAAGGTGAATTTCCAAGGATTCGGACCAGATACCTGGGAAAGTTCCATGAACCCGGGGCTGCACACACTGAAATTTTTCAAGTTATCCGGTCCGAGTCGTTGGAAATTTCCAAAAGAACCTGGGCAGAGACGGGGAACTTTAAGGACCCAGGAAGGAAGGGGACGGGTAATCAGAGACGGGCAACTTTAAAGACCCGTGCGGGAGAGGGAAGCTTTCAGGGCTCGGGAAGGGAAGGGGAACTTTAAGAACCCAGGAAGGAAGGTGAATTTCCAAGGATTCGGACCAGATACCTTGGAAAGTTCCATGAACCCGAGCCTGCACACACTGAAATTTTTCAGGGTATACGGTCCGGGCCCCTAAAATTTTCCAAATTATCCGGTCCGAGTCGTTGGAAATTTCCAAAAGAACCTGGGCAGAGACGGGGAACTTTAAGGACCCAGGAAGGAAGGGGACGGGTAATCAGAGACGGGCAACTTTAAAGACCCGTGCGGGAGAGGGAAGCTTTCAGGGCTCGGGAAGGGAAGGGGAACTTTAAGAACCCAGGAAGGAAGGTGAATTTCCAAGGATTCGGACCAGATACCTTGGAAAGTTCCATGAACCCGAGCCTGCACACACTGAAATTTTTCAGGGTATACGGTCCGGGCCCCTAAAATTTTCCAAATTATCCGGTCCGAGTCGTTGGAAATTTCCAAAAGAACCTGGGCAGAGACGGGGAACTTTAAGGACCCAGGAAGGAAGGGGACGGGTAATCAGAGACGGGCAACTTTAAAGACCCGTGCGGGAGAGGGAAGCTTTCAGGGCTCGGGAAGGGAAGGGGAACTTCAAGGATGATACCTTGGAAAATTTCATGAACCCGGGGCTGCACACACTGAAATTTTTCAGGGTATACGGTCCGGGCCCCGGCAATTTTTCAAGTTATCCGGTCCGAGTCGTTGGAAATTTCCAAAAGAACCTGGGCAGAGACGGGGAACTTTAAGGACCCAGGAAGGAAGGGGACGGGTAATCAGAGACGGGCAACTTTAAAGACCCGTGCGGGAGAGGGAAGCTTTCAGGGCTCGGGAAGGGAAGGGGAACTTTAAGAACCCAGGAAGGAAGGTGAATTTCCAAGGATTCGGACCAGATACCTTGGAAAGTTCCATGAACCCGAGCCTGCACACACTGAAATTTTTCAGGGTATACGGTCCGGGCCCCTAAAATTTTCCAAATTATCCGGTCCGAGTCGTTGGAAATTTCCAAAAGAACCTGGGCAGAGACGGGGAACTTTAAGGACCCAGGAAGGAAGGGGACGGGTAATCAGAGACGGGCAACTTTAAAGACCCGTGCGGGAGAGGGAAGCTTTCAGGGCTCGGGAAGGGAAGGGGAACTTTCAAGGATGATACCTTGGAAAATTTCATGAACCCGGGGCTGCACACACTGAAATTTTTCAGGGTATACGGTCCGGGCCCCGGCAATTTTTCAAGTTATCCGGTCCGAGTCGTTGGAAATTTCCAAAAGAACCTGGGCAGAGACGGGGAACTTTAAGGACCCAGGAAGGAAGGGGACGGGTAATCAGAGACGGGCAACTTTAAAGACCCGTGCGGGAGAGGGAAGCTTTCAGGGCTCGGGAAGGGAAGGGGAACTTTCAAGGATGATACCTTGGAAAATTTCATGAACCCGGGGCTGCACACACTGAAATTTTTCAGGGTATACGGTCCGGGCCCCGGCAATTTTTCAAGTTATCCGGTCCGAGTCGTTGGAAATTTCCAAAAGAACCTGGGCAGAGACGGGGAACTTTAAGGACCCAGGAAGGAAGGGGACGGGTAATCAGAGACGGGCAACTTTAAAGACCCGTGCGGGAGAGGGAAGCTTTCAGGGCTCGGGAAGGGAAGGGGAACTTTCAAGGATGATACCTTGGAAAATTTCATGAACCCGGGGCTGCACACACTGAAATTTTTCAGGGTATACGGTCCGGGCCCCGGCAATTTTTCAAGTTATCCGGTCCGAGTCGTTGGAAATTTCCAAAAGAACCTGGGCAGAGACGGGGAACTTTAAGGACCCAGGAAGGAAGGGGACGGGTAATCAGAGACGGGCAACTTTAAAGACCCGTGCGGGAGAGGGAAGCTTTCAGGGCTCGGGAAGGGAAGGGGAACTTTAAGAACCCAGGAAGGAAGGTGAATTTCCAAGGATTCGGACCAGATACCTTGGAAAGTTCCATGAACCCGGGGCTGCACACACTGAAATTTTTCAGGGTATACGGTCTGAGCCCCGGCAATTTTTCAAGTTATCCGGTCCGAGTCGTTGGAAATTTCCAAAAGAACCTGGGCAGAGACGGGGAACTTTAAGGACCCAGGAAGGAAGGGGACGGGTAATCAGAGACGGGCAACTTTAAAGACCCGTGCGGGAGAGGGAAGCTTTCAGGGCTCGGGAAGGGAAGGGGAACTTTAAGAACCCAGGAAGGAAGGTGAATTTCCAAGGATTCGGACCAGATACCTTGGAAAGTTCCATGAACCCGAGCCTGCACACACTGAAATTTTTCAGGGTATACGGTCCGGGCCCCTAAAATTTTCCAAATTATCCGGTCCGAGTCGTTGGAAATTTCCAAAAGAACCTGGGCAGAGACGGGGAACTTTAAGGACCCAGGAAGGAAGGGGACGGGTAATCAGAGACGGGCAACTTTAAAGACCCGTGCGGGAGAGGGAAGCTTTCAGGGCTCGGGAAGGGAAGGGGAACTTCAAGGATGATACCTTGGAAAATTTCATGAACCCGGGGCTGCACACACTGAAATTTTTCAGGGTATACGGTCCGGGCCCCGGCAATTTTTCAAGTTATCCGGTCCGAGTCGTTGGAAATTTCCAAAAGAACCTGGGCAGAGACGGGGAACTTTAAGGACCCAGGAAGGAAGGGGACGGGTAATCAGAGACGGGCAACTTTAAAGACCCGTGCGGGAGAGGGAAGCTTTCAGGGCTCGGGAAGGGAAGGGGAACTTTAAGAACCCAGGAAGGAAGGTGAATTTCCAAGGATTCGGACCAGATACCTTGGAAAGTTCCATGAACCCGAGCCTGCACACACTGAAATTTTTCAGGGTATACGGTCCGGGCCCCTAAAATTTTCCAAATTATCCGGTCCGAGTCGTTGGAAATTTCCAAAAGAACCTGGGCAGAGACGGGGAACTTTAAGGACCCAGGAAGGAAGGGGACGGGTAATCAGAGACGGGCAACTTTAAAGACCCGTGCGGGAGAGGGAAGCTTTCAGGGCTCGGGAAGGGAAGGGGAACTTTCAAGGATGATACCTTGGAAAATTTCATGAACCCGGGGCTGCACACACTGAAATTTTTCAGGGTATACGGTCCGGGCCCCGGCAATTTTTCAAGTTATCCGGTCCGAGTCGTTGGAAATTTCCAAAAGAACCTGGGCAGAGACGGGGAACTTTAAGGACCCAGGAAGGAAGGGGACGGGTAATCAGAGACGGGCAACTTTAAAGACCCGTGCGGGAGAGGGAAGCTTTCAGGGCTCGGGAAGGGAAGGGGAACTTTCAAGGATGATACCTTGGAAAATTTCATGAACCCGGGGCTGCACACACTGAAATTTTTCAGGGTATACGGTCCGGGCCCCGGCAATTTTTCAAGTTATCCGGTCCGAGTCGTTGGAAATTTCCAAAAGAACCTGGGCAGAGACGGGGAACTTTAAGGACCCAGGAAGGAAGGGGACGGGTAATCAGAGACGGGCAACTTTAAAGACCCGTGCGGGAGAGGGAAGCTTTCAGGGCTCGGGAAGGGAAGGGGAACTTTAAGAACCCAGGAAGGAAGGTGAATTTCCAAGGATTCGGACCAGATACCTTGGAAAGTTCCATGAACCCGGGGCTGCACACACTGAAATTTTTCAGGGTATACGGTCTGAGCCCCGGCAATTTTTCAAGTTATCCGGTCCGAGTCGTTGGAAATTTCCAAAAGAACCTGGGCAGAGACGGGGAACTTTAAGGACCCAGGAAGGAAGGGGACGGGTAATCAGAGACGGGCAACTTTAAAGACCCGTGCGGGAGAGGGAAGCTTTCAGGGCTCGGGAAGGGAAGGGGAACTTTAAGAACCCAGGAAGGAAGGTGAATTTCCAAGGATTCGGACCAGATACCTTGGAAAGTTCCATGGACCCGAGACCGCAAACACTGAAATTTTTCAGGGTATACGGTCCGGGCCCCTAAAATTTTCCAAATTATCCGGTCCGAGTCGTTGGAAATTTCCAAGAAAACCCGCACAGGAACGGGTAATTCAAAGAACCTGGGCAGAGACGGGGAAATTTAAGGACCCCGGAGGGAAGGGGAATTTCCAAGGGTACCGGAACGGAAAAACTTGAAAAGCCCCGAAAATTGAATAAGAAATATAAGAAAAACCTTTCTTTCTATTCGGGTCTTTGGAAAATTAAGAGACCCGGACCGGACAGTTCCGAAATTTCCAAGAACCCGGGCCGAGCCATCAGAAATTCCTTACCCCCAACACGGGTCCCTGGAAAATCAAAAGAGACCAGGACAAAAAAAAAGGAAATATTTCTCGGATGAGACAGGATACTTCATGGACTCGGAAAGAGAGGGTAATTTCCAAGAATTCGTACAGGATACTTTTATGTTCCTCTTTTTCTGCCTGGACCGAATAGTTGTGAAATTTTCAGGGACAGGGAAAAAAATTTTCAAAGACTTGGAACTGGAGAATTTGAAACCCACCTAAAATGGACGCCTTGGAAATTTCCGAGAACTCGGGCCTAGTCATCTGAATTTTCTCTTTCCCTAACCGGATTCTTCAAAAATTCAAGAAACCAAGACCGGATCGTTTAAAAATTTCATGGACTCGGACTGAATGCCTCGGAAATTTCCCAGAACCTGAAAAGGAAGACGAATTTCCAAGTAATTGGGTTTTTGAAAAAAAGGTTGGAATTTGGAATTTTGGAAATTATAATTTTCAAGAGCCCGGGCAGAGAAGAAGAACTTCAAGGACCCGGGTAAGACGGGAACTTCAAGTTATCCGATCCAAGTCGTTGGAAATTTCCCGGGACCCGGCAAGGGAAGAGGAATTTCAAGGGAAGAAAATATTGCAAATTAGCCCTGAGAATGGGTTAGAGAAGGATTGGGGAGAAAAGAAAGGAGGGTTCCGAACAAAACTCAATTAGGTTAAGAAAATTTGGTTTCTTCAATTTTTTGCCTTTTGTGAAAAACTAACTTGACTGCTCATTCTAGTGTCGACGCTTTCACAATCCACTTAAAATATCTACAACTTCTAGGAAGGTTTTACCAGGCGTTCGGCTTTCCTTCAATTGCTTTTGAAAATGTAATTAATTATTCACTGAATATTTAAGCCAAATCAAACTAAATTTCATGTTTTCTTATCAAGTTCTCAGTGCAATCCAAGCTTCTCTCGAGGCAAAGTCCCAGTCTTACTTCTTCCGAGTACCCACCTAGGAATTACGCACAGAACGATGCTGTGCAACCCAGAGCCAGCTCTTGCCGATTCACCATCACCAGTAAAATGGGTGATGTGAGAACAAGCTATACCATCACATGAATCATCAAAAATTGTCAAAACAAATTCAATTCTAAATTTGTTTAGACTTTTCTCTTCATTGTCAAAAGAGTCGCCAGGAACAGAAAAGCTCAATTGAAAAAAAAAACGAAATTTCAGTTCGATTCGAATCCAGCTTTTAAAGTTTTACAATCAACTTTAAGAATCTACGTCTTCTAAGAAAGTAACATTAACTATCAGCTAATTTGGTTGGCTTTAATGATTCTAATTATTCCCACTACATTTGAGCTTTTTCCAGCCTAACTAAAAAAAAACAAAACAAATTCAATTCTAAATTTGTTTTGACTTTTCTCCTCATTGTGAAGAGAGTCGCAGGGAATAAGAGAACTCAATTGAAAACAAAGAAGCTTTAGTTCAAATTTAACAAAAAATTCATATAACCAAAATAATTTTCATTCCTTTCCTCTTCCCTTCTCCCCCCCCCCCCCTTCCCTTTCACCAATCCTGCTTTAGGTCTTTAAATTCGATTGTTTAACTTACAATTGTTAAACATTCTTCTAACCAAACCAACAAGGTCTTTAATTTTCCCATAGTTTTATGAAACGGTGCTCCCAACTCTTAGGTACAAAATTATTAGGGACGGTGGACCATGAATTGGAAATGGCTTTTTAATTTATACATTTCCTCCCTGAATGTTAAACAAACAATTTTTGTTTTTTAACATTTTGAATGATAACGAACATTTTACAGCAAATTATTTTTTGCTGTGAAGGGGAATTGACTAATAAGACGAACTTCAAGCAAGAAATTAAAAAAAACACTCACGTTTTCCTGTTGCTTCAAGTTGTTTCTCCTTTTCCTTCCATCGATTTGAAAAAAACCGGATACTGTGAGTTTAAAAAAAAAAACGAAAGAATGGGTTGGGTGGAAGGAAATGGACATATGAAAGTGGGGAATTTCAAAAAAAAAACATCGAAGTAAAAAAATGTTAAAAGTAATCAAACACCGCACAACAATTTCAGTTTAGAACAATGATTGGCTCCATGATCCACTATCATCATCCCGATGAAGATAAAATATGCGACAATCGTGGCGAACATTACAATCGATCCGGAATTCACCAAAATAGCTGCACCGGTTTTGATCTGAAATATTTATTCAGAGCATGCTCACAAATAAAGAAAAACAAAAATCACAACAATAGATTTCAAGAATTTTTAAAAGTTCTTACCGCTCCAGCATGAGCCAACACTGTTGGAAGAGCAGTTGCCGAAAAGAGAGCCAATACAAGCATTTTTTCCTAAAAAAATCCTCTTTACACCAAAACATTTTTAAAAGTTATTGAACTTTACCTGTATCAATTGCCCTGAAGCAAGAATATACATAGAACGTTGCTTTATTATGTTACAGCTTTAATCTTATGAAAAACGTCTGTGACCCATTGACCACGACGATTTATAAGTTGTAAAAGAACAAATAAAAGAGGTTTCTTTTTTTTATCCCATACATGGAACTAACACATCGACCAAGTAGAAGAATGATGATGAACAATTTGATAAAATCTGAAAATGAAAATTAATATTAATTACACGTTTTTGAATTAATGAAAACTTTTTTAAGGGTTAAATTTGAAAACACTGTGACCTGACGCTGAAATGAAAATACCAAAGTATAATGTAGTCAACGCACCCATATTTTTAAAAAAAAACCGCTAAAAAGGAGATTCTTTTTTGAAAATTTCTGATCTTTTAAAAACTTACATTTGAACTTTATTCCAATCGATTCGTTGTTCGTGTTTCATCGCTTTAGTTTCAATCCGATTGACATTTATGTTAAATTACAAAAAAAAAAACGCATAAAATGAGATTTTAGAAAAAAAAATTCAAAATTCAAGTTGATTTTTCAAAAACAAAAATCAAATTTGACAATTTTCAAGATAGATCAAAACAAAAAAAATTGAAAAAATTTAGGTTTGAATTGAATTGAATTGAATTTTTCGCGCCTTTAGTGTTGATCAAAAACTATGAAATTTCGGCTTAACTTTGTAGTTTAACAAGAAAAGTTTTTGAAGGGTCCGATCATTTTGTGATAAAAAATTATTTATTAAAGAAAAAGAAACTTGTGAATTTCAGCTAATTGGAGTATTATTCGATTCTTTTTTCGCCGCACTTTAAGAGCCACTAAAAAAATAATTTTACTTTTTAAAGGGGTTTGATAGTGGCAGAGTGGAAAAAGGTTTTCTATGAGGCCAGGATGGTGGTTTCTTGTTTTTCCTCGCCAAATTTCAATTTATTTATTTTTTTTTTTCCTCTAATTAGAGAATTTTTCATAGTTTCAAACCAAAATTCATTGAATTTTGCTTTGTAAAATTATAATCTTTTTAAAGTTTTTGTGCCCCACACTTACAACAACTAAATTTTTTCTATGAACCACAATTCAACTTCTTAATTTCTTCAACTAATGCAACCTCTCCTCCTTATTTTTTCCATTATTAGTTTCCAGCTTTTATTTATTTTTGGGGATTTTAATCTTATATTTTGCATTGTTGCTTCTAAGTTTTTTTTTTGGAGATTACTGATTTGATTTCAGTTAATAGTCGACTTTTTGCTGAAAGGTCGACTATTAACTGAAATCTTTTTAAAAATAATGTAGCTCGGGTTTTTTAATATGATTTCTAAGCCAAATTTATGAAATATGTAGAACAAATTGAATTGGTTAAGTATTAAAATGAATACAAAAAAAAATGAAAAACGTCGAAAAGTAAAATGTGATTTTCGAAAATAAGTTAAACAATCACCATAATGACATTTCATTCATATCTTCGTTGTTGAAAACTCGAAAATAGAAAATTGTTGCTCCAAAATTGACAAAATTTGCCAAAAAAACAAATAAACACGCCGTTTTATGAATCTGAAATTAAAATGTGTTTCTGATTTTGATTTTGAATTGAGTTTCTTAACGTAGCTTAATTTTTGGGAATACAATTTAGAAGAACTAACCGAAAAATATATTTAAAAAAAAAAGAAAGAAAATCAAACACCGCACAACAATTTCAGTTTAGAACAATGATTGGCTCCATGATCCACTATCATCATCCCGATGAAGATAAAAATATGCGACAATCGTGGCGAACATTACAATCGATCCGGAATTCACCAAAATAGCTGCACCGGTTTTGATCTAAAATATTTATTCAGAGCATGCTCACAAATAAAGAAAAACAAAAATCACAACAATAGATTTCAAGAATTTTTTAAAGTTCTTACCGCTCCAGCATGAGCCAACACTGTTGGAAGAGCAAATGCTGAAACTACAATTCCTGTTGTCAAAAAGAGAGCCAGTTCAATACAAGCATTTGTTCCTGAAATTTTCTTTTAACACCAGAATATTGTTTTTTAATTATTTAAATTCACCCGTCATATCTTCTTGAAATCTTCGTGCTATTAACAATGGTACCGGAGCAAGAATATAAAAGGTGATGACAAACATTGGGGACCAAACACTGAAAAACTAAATGTACTTCAAGGTTTTTAATGTTATGATTATTTCGCCCTTTTATTCATTTATCATTATTAGATAAAGATTGAAGCTTAATATTCAAATTACTTTGAAAACGTCTGTGTCAATTTTCACCGTTTATTGTTAGAATAATGGAAAGAAGCTGTGTTTAACTTACCCATACATGGGAAGAGCACATCCAAGAACAAGAAGAGTGAGCCCGATGACACCGGCAAAGGCAAGAGCGGCAACCGCTAAAACAATGTCATTGAAACAATCAAAACAAGAAACATGAACATTTCCGCATTGGAAACTCATTTATTCGTTGAAATGATTAAGATTTTAAAAAGTGAAAATTGAACATTTTCACGCGTTTTCAAAAAAATTATTTGAAATGAAGAAAATATATGAATTACCTCGTACACCTCCCATTATTGATAAATATAATTTAAAAACTTCGAATAAAAACTAAATTTTAACAAAAACAGTAAAATAATTGATGAAAAATCTTTACGATGATAACAAAAACAAAAGAAAACGTGCAAGAATGCGCCGTAGTGTTTGCACAGTTGAGGACCGTATACCTTGCAAAAAAACATTTCTCCTAATTTTTTTAATATGAAAAAAAAATATTTTATTTAAAGTTTATTTTTGTTAAAAATTTTTCGCATATTTAAAAATAAGTTTAAATGAATTTAGATGTCAACAGATACGCTTTATCTCGAAGTTGCTAACATTATTCGCTGCGTTTTGGCAAAAGAAAAAAGTGTGAGAAACGCGGTTTATGGTAGTTCATATAAAGTTAGTTTATTAATTTAAAAGCATTTTTCAGATATTCTTTAAACTTTTTTATTTTATTTTTGTAGTGTTTTTTATCGTTGATTTTTTCGTTTTTAAATTCTTCTTTGAACATAAATTTTGCTATTAAACAGTTCCAGATAAAACATGAGTAAAATAAATGACGAGCCAATAATGGGTTGCCCAGAAGCGAATCCTAACGAATTGCCCAAATGTAATCCATTTGGTACACGTTTTCTAACCGACCAATCGAAAGTTTTCGAGCATAATGCGTGGGACGACGTTGAATGGAGTGAAGAGCAACAAGATACAGCTCAAAAAATTGTGGACAATCAGAAGACGATGAAAGTAAACCAGGAAAAAGCGACAAAGTTACTAGAATGTCCAGCTGAACAATGGGACGCTTTCTATGCCCAAAATGAAAATCGATTTTTTAAAGATCGGAATTGGCTTCTCAAAGAGTTTCCAGAATTAAATGTAGACTTTGAAAAAAACTCTGAGGTTAAAATAATTTTCAAAATTTTACATTTCAAAAATTTGTTTTCAGAAGGAAATTATCAACATCTTAGAAGTTGGCTGCGGTGTTGGAAATACAACTTTTCCGCTTATTGAAATGAACAAAAATCAGCGAATATTTCTTCACAGCTGTGATTATTCATCAAATGCAATCCGAGTCTTAAAATCAGAACAAAAGTACAATGAAACATTAATGAATGCTTTCGTTTGGGACATCACAAAACCAGCACCATCAGAAGCGCCAGATGAACAAAGTTTGGATTATATAGTGTGTATCTACGTGTTGTCAGCGATCCATCCGAACCTGATCCAGCAAGCAGTTCAAAATCTTGTGAAATTGTTAAAACCTGGTGGAATGTTGCTTCTGAAAGACTACGGCCGTTACGATTTGACACAGTTGCGATTCAAAAAGGATAGATTGATTGATGATAATTTATATTGTCGAGGCGACGGAACTTTGGTCTATTTTTTCACCATGGAGGAGTTAGAATCAATTTTTAGTGCTGAAAAAATGGAGAAGAAAGTGATGCATGTTGATCGAAGGTTGATTGTTAATCGTTTGAAAAAAATAAAAATGTATCGACAATGGATTCAAGCAAAATTTGTTAAACCTGATCATTGATCTCAATTGTTATTGTTCCTTTCTTTTTTTTTTATAAATTCTTTATTTTCAATGGAAGAATTTGAAAAAAACGCGACGCGCTATTGACGCGTTGCGATTAACAAAACCTACGCAACTGATTTAAAAATAAATTTAAATGGTTTTTAGAATAAAAAAGCGTTGCTCCGACTCGCATGTGAAAGCTTAAAATTTCGTCCAGTTTTTGATGAGATTCTTCAGGTTTGTAAGTTTAAGATTATTCCTAGAAAAACAGTGTGAAGTTTCAGGATAAAGAGTTGAAGAAAATGAAAAACGATCCAAATTTAAAAGGAAGCTTTGAGATGATTTATGTTCTACTTTATGAAACTCTCGTTGGATCAGGGCTAAATCGATGTTCGCAAGAACTGAAAAGTGTCATTTCGAGAAGGATCAATCAGATTCGTGTGGTGGTAAATTTTGGGAAAATAATTTTAAAAAAAAACATTTTTCTTTAATTTTAGGAAAAAGAGCTTGAAAGTCAAGGAAAGGGAATCAAAAATCTTAAAGAAGCTGAGGAATCAAAAGCAAAAGTTAGCCAAATTAAAGAAAAATCTTAAAAATTTGAAGAAACAAATTCAGATTGAAATTCCAAGATACGCCAGAATCAACACACTCAAATGGTCAAAAGAAGAAGCGTTGGAAACTTTGAAAAATGAAGATTGGAAAGTAAAATTTGGAAAAAAGATTCAGATTTTTTTAAAACTCCCAAGTTATTCAGATTCGAGAAGTCTCAAAAATTGAAAATTTCGCTGAAGAAATCCAAAAAATGGCACAAGACGAGGTGTTTATCGATCCGCACGTGGAGAATTTATTGATTTTTCCTCCAAACGTGCCCAACTTCCATGAGTATTATCTTGTCGAGCAACGATATTTTGTCCTACAAGACAAAGCCTCGTGTCTGCCAGCATTTTTGCTAAATCCAAGACCAGGCTCGCAGGTTTTTGATTGTTGCGCAGCGCCTGGAATGAAGACGAGCCACGCGGCGGCAATAATGGAAAATCAGGGGTATCCAACTGAATTCACTGAAAGATCTTAGATTCACAATTTCAGCAAGATTTGGTCAATGGATAGGGACACGGAACGGGTGAAAACGATGAAAAAGCTTCTCGATGAAATAAATGTGCAAATTTGCAGTCCATTTTGTGGTGATTTTCTGAAAACTGATGTGAATGATAAGAAATTCGAAAAGGTGAAAACAGTTCTAAAGAGATCCGAGTAAATGAAATCAAACTTTACAGGTGAAATTTGCAATTGTTGATCCGCCGTGTTCAGGATCAGGGATTGTTAAACGATTAGACGAAATAACAGGTGGAAACGCGGAGAAGGAACGATTAGAAAAGCTCAAGAATTTACAGGTTCGAAGTCTAAAGAAATAAAAACAACTGGTTCGAACCATTTATAGGCGATGATCCTAAAACACGCGCTCAAACTACCAAAACTCAAAAGAGCCGTCTACTCGACGTGCTCAATTCACGAAGAAGAGAATGAGCAAGTGGTGGACGAGGTGCTGCTTGACACTTATGTTCGCCAGAATTTTGTGCTCAAGCAAAATGTTTTACCAGAATGGAGTCATCGAGGATTGAGCACATATGAGATTGGACAAAACTGCCTGAGAGCTGATCCAAAAATCACTTTGACCAACGGGTTTTTCGTGGCGGTTTTTGAAAGAATCAAAAATGAAGAGTAAAAAGTTGTTTTTTGTTTTTTTTTTTCTTGTTGATTTTCAGTTGTTATTTGGAATTATAAATTTCTCTTTTTTTTATTCACCGGAATTCTAACTCGCTATCAAACTTTAAAAATTTTCTAAAACTAAAGAAATTGTTTAGAGTAAACGATTCCAGTCAAACTCGTCTTCAGAATCCACATCATCTTGCTGAAAATTGCTAAATATGGAAAATGGTTGAAATTAAATAGAAACCGGATTCGGACGATGTGGAAACGTGTAGACGAGTTGTTCGACGGGAGCTTCCGAAGGCTTATGGACTGTTAAATTGGATTCAGAGTTTTAGATTGTTGTTTAATCTTTATTAGTTACCTGATTCCTTTCGAGGCGTTGAACTATTACTGTCGCTTTCCGGAAAACCATTATTAATATAATCTGAAATAATTGAAACCTAATACTGATGTGCAGTGCAGTACAGAACTGATTTTTACCACAAAATCGGGCAGTATCAACATTGATCATCTCTTGCTCATCAGTATAATCCAATCCGGCCGCTTCCAAGCTGATCTTCAACCAATCAATTTGAGCTGCATGTTGGTGTCGATCAGCAGCTCGTTTCTCGAAAATCTGATCATAAACATCACGGAATGATGAGTTGAGAAGATCGTAGCTGTCGAACAAATTCAAATCGCTGATCTCATCATTCGCATCGTCGTCGTTGTCGCCGCCGCCGCCGCTTTTTTGCTGAAAAATCGTTTTTTTTTTTGTTGACGGCTGAAAATCGGAGAAAAACTTTTGAAACAGTTGGCATCAGATGATCATTCGAGATTGTCGGTGAAGAAGACGTCGAGTCGTTAGTTGGCGACAATTTTTTGTCTGAAATTTCAGATTCTCTCTCTCTCTCTCTCTTTCTCTCTCTCTCTCTCACAAGCTTACTTTTGCCAAACAATCGTTCAATCGCCGGATTCAGACGGGGTGGAGGACCGGCAAAAACTTTTGGTTTACGTTCGGGCGGATCGACACAGATCCAGTAACTTCCTGAAAAAAATGGATTTTAGAACAACACAGAGAGAGAGAGAGAGAGAGAGAGAGAGAGAGAGAGAGAGAGAGAGAGAGAGAGAGAGAGAGAGAGAGAGAGAGAGAAGAGAGAAAAAGAGAGAAAGAAAACCTTTGTCGCCTTCAACTTTCTCCAAACGTTTGAACTGTTTATTCAACGACAAATTATGTCGAATCGAATTCTGGAAAAAAACGTGGGAAGGGGGAGAATTGGACGCCTTCTGAACTCTGTTTTCTCACCTTCCAACTCGTGTTTCGATTCTTCCGATAGAACAAAAAATTGTCGGTGATGAAGGCGTAGATTTCGCTCAACGTGCAACGCTTCATCGGCGACGCTTCAATCGACATCCGTATCAATTGTGAATACGAGTAGGGCGGCTTCTTCGTCTCATCAACTTCAATGTCGTCGGCGACGACGACGACAACGTCAGCCGTTGCGCCGCTTCCTCCGGCAACACCCACCGATTGTTTTCCAACTTTCAGCTTGTCGCCCGATTCACGCGACGACGACGAACCGTCGCTTCCAAAGCCATTTTTCGCTGTCAACCAGGTTAATTGGCACAAGCTTGAGTTGAGCTCCGACATTTTTCTGAAAAATTTTCCAAAAAAAAAAAAAAGTTTTTTAATATTAAAAATGCAACAATTTTTCAGCAACAAAAAATCAATATTTCCAATTGGCCGTTGCTATGGAGACGAAAGAGAGACAGAGAGACAGAGAAAGAGAGAAAAAATCTCAAAAACTTCATTGGCTCAACAACCAAAAAAAAAAAGTGGCAAAAAAAAATGTTCTTCTCCGATAAAAAGTGAAGTGTCATCAGACGCCCTTGATGACTGGAACATGATGTAGGCGGCTAGGATGTGCGTGCATCTTGTGCCAACACGGCTCACAATAATATTGAAAACATTCGAGCGACGGGCAAAAGAATGGAGCGTGTTGGCGATGATAACGACCGCTGCACTCTTCACACGATTGATTGTGGAAAAAATAAGGCTTGATTTCCACCTGCAAGTTGATTTTGAAACGCATTCCGAAGAGGATTTGGTTCAGCATTCATTCAGCATGAGCGCTCTCAGATCCAAAGACAAACCCTTTTATGAATGTCCTCATGGTCCAACACAATGTAACGATCCGTTATTGCTTGAACATAAGCTTCATAGTTCGAAAATGCCACCCGCCCCGAACCTAAAATTATTGGGTTCAATAGAGCGTATTTGAAAAAGTGTGGGCGGAAAATCTCTCAATTCTGCAATTAGTGCACACACTTTTGACTCCGCCCACCGCATGGTTGGCAGCTTTTCTGTTTCAAAAAACAAAAGAAAAGAGAGAAGAAAAGAGAAACCTCGAGGATACTTGAATTTATTGTCAATATCGATTCCAACACAGACCACGTGGCCATAGGTTTGCTCAAAAAAGTGCGCCAGCTCAACAGCCTTCAATGGACGCGGAACGCCACCAATAAAAGCAACAAGTTTCGTGTTAATCGGCACGTTGAAATCCATCAAAAATTCAGCGTCAGCCAAAAGCCACGGTCGAATTTGGACTCGCACCGAATCATTAATGATCGGCGCCGTCGTCAGTGTCGGCAATTGCTGTGTCGCCACAAAATCCTCCATCATTATAAACAATCCTTCCTCTTCTTCATAGCACTCGGCAACCAAGTCACGAACGCTTCGCTCCTTTTCAAACAGCAAAAAAACGTAGCCGGGATGTTGTTGCTTCTTGTCGCGAAGCATCATTGATCCAGGCGTCGTCGACACATCAACTTGAGATGGTGGACTACAACGTTCCGATGGCATCAGTGTTGGTGGACGCGCCAAAAATGGATTTATCTGTCCAAACGGTGGTGATAGTTGAGCCAAGTGTGATGTTGGCGCTGGCGGTAGTGTTGTTGCATCTGATGTTTCCATCGTCGGATCCGAATCCGACTTGAACACATAATGTTTACTGGGCCAATCCACTTGAAGCCGTCCGAAACGCGAAAAAAACATGAGAATCTCAACTTCTGTGACGCACGCTGGCAGACCACCGACAAAAACTTTTCGACTATAAACTTCTGGTCCAACATTGTGATGATAATAATATTTCGAATAGCGCCCGAGCCGACGATCCGGCTCACGAAACGATGACACCACGACTGCATGTTTACTTCTGAATCGATAGGCGTTGACAGATGGAAGAGAGCGGCGAAGTTGTTGAACGACATGAGAGTTTGGACTGTTTTCAAGTCTGGAAAAAAAAATGAACATGGCACGGAAAAAGGGGCGGGGTCGATTTTGCCATGATCTACTGCGCGAGAGGAAAGAAGGCTGAGAATGAGCTCAAAAATGTTCCATTCCTTTCTCTTGGCATTTTGCCAATAATTTTGAACTTAAAAATAAAAACTGACTCTCTTCGAATCTTCTCATAAGCTTCAAAAAATTTATCGTCAATCAATTGAAATGGTCCTTCAATAAAGGCGCGAATTTCAGCGTCGGGGCGATTCTGCAAAAAGTTACGAAATCCAACGTGATACGTATCGTTCGAGTCAATCGACGCCGCTCCAGAATCCTTCTGCTCCGACTTCACGTCGCCGCCCTCAAATTGAAGAAATGTTGACGGCGACATTTCAGCGTTTTTTTGCTTTTCAACGTGGCGGCGGCCACCGCCATCATCCTCATTGTCGTCGTCGTCGTCATCGTCGTCACCTTTGACATTGTTTCGTTGCGTCTTCTGAATTGTGTTTTGAGCTTCACCGTCGTCGTCCTCGTCCTCATCGTCATCGTCATGTTGTTGCTCCGACAACAGACTTTCATCTTTTCCAGAATCGCCCTCTTCCTCGTCGCCATGAGCGTCAAGAGTGACAACATCATCGTTGGTGAACTCAGAATTGATACAATATTTGTTCAAATTAACCGCTGGAGAAGCCATCAAATTCTCTGAAATTTCTAGAAAAATTCTGTTAAAGGAAAAAAGAAGAAGAAGGAAACCAACCATTGCCACAACGGAATTTCTCTTCATTCATTTCTATTGGTTTCTTAAAAAAGTAAGCAGCATTTTCTTCGTCTTCTTCTTCGTCTGCTGCTGTTGCTGCTTCTGCTTCTACTTCTGCTTCTGTCACGTTAATCTTAAAATCTCCAGCTTCATCCTCATCATTTTTCATCAAATTCATCGATTTTTCCTGTTCAATTTTTGATTTTCTCTTTTTCACTTCTTCCTCCTCGTCTTCTTCTTCTTCTTCGTCGTCATCTTCATTAATTTTTTGTGTTGCTGCTGCTGTTGTTGTTGTTGACTCAATTCCATTGCCATTCCCCCAAAAATCATCATCCCCCATTATCGTTAGAAAAACTCTTTTCGATTTCGACATCTGGAAAAATGTTTTTCTTTCGATTTTAATTCAAAAAAAAAAAAAAAAAAAAATTTTTTTTGGCCGGCTCTGATACCTTCAGAAACCGCTTCAGCGATACCCTCGAACTTATCAGAAAATGGTTAGAATTCTATTTTTTTTATTGATCGTCAACATCACGGTGACATTTTATGTCACGTTCAAAACTTAAAAGGGTCAAATTTTTTAGTTTTCTATTTGAACTTACAATTTATTTTTGTGTGGTTTTATTTTTTGAAAATGGTCCGCGGCAAGGGTGATGCGCTGTTCAAGATCTTGTGTATGATTGCTAGGGATCACGAACAGCTTCGGCACGAAACTGATAAAAGAAGCACTGGTGCTCGTCTTGAAAGACGAGTTGTGCAAGACTCTGAACCTACCGAAGCCTTTTGGGCATCCTTTAACTTCACTAAACTTAGTGATGCAGAAGATGGAAGAAGGCCCAATCAGGAGAAGGCTAGAGTAGGCCAAGATGTGGAAGAACTGACAGACGTCAATAGTTTTTCTGTTCTTTTCTTTAAATTTGAACTACAAAAATTTGAAAAAAAAAACACAAAGATTTAATGAAGAAATTATCGACATTTATCCATTAAAATTTGTATTACAAATACCAACTTTTCCCGCAATCAAAGGGTACGTAAGATCAAGATGATGTTGGAGGCGACAGCCGACGTTTTGCAAATATATACAAAATAAAATATGTAAATTATTATTGATATCGCTTTGCCACGTAATGATCCTCAGGTCCCCATGCTTCTGTTGTCTCTCCTCTGGCTGCTTTTTCAGCTTTTTCTCGTTCTCGAACAATTTTCCAAATTTCAATGTCACGCCAATCAGCCTATCAAATTTATTTTTTAATTTTTTTTAAATCATAATTTCGGGAAAATTACCTTTTCAAAGTCGAGTCGAACGTTATATTTTGGTTCTTCAACTTCTTTTTTCTTTCCAAAATCGAAGTGCTTATTTTCTCCATATAAATCTTCTTCTTTAACGATTGTGTCATACAATTTTGCTTTTTCTTTCCAATCTCCTTCTGGATCTTCTTCAGCTTTTTTCATCAGCTTCTTCATTCGCTTTTCTCGTTTCTTTGCTTCCTTCTTTTCTTTTTTCGCTTTCTTCTTATCCGCCTTTATTTTCTTGATTAACTCTTCATCAATGTCCCCAAGATTTAATAAATATTTTTCGGCTTCTTTGATACGAGCTTCCTGAACTTCTGAAGGTTCAACAACACGCTTGAAAGGTTTCGGAGCACATCCTTCGAGCCAAAGTTTTTTAGTTTCTTCATCAGCGTCTTCTTTATAATTTGGAACTTTGTATTCTTCGACATGATCAACTTTAATTACACGTTTTGCCAGCTGAAAAAAATTCAAAATTTCGATGAAGTTTATCGAATTCCAAAAAAAAATGTTTACTGTTATTCCATTAAAATTATCAACCGCAAGCACTGTACTTCTTTGATCCATATAACAAATAAAAGCGAAACCTTTGGACTTTCCAGTTTTCCGATCGCGAATTAAATTTATATTGCCAATTTCTCCATATCTTTGAAAAGTTTATGGAATAAAAGATTTTAGAAATCAATAAACGACTTACTGTGAAAAAACAGCAATCAAATCTCCTTCAGTTAAGTCATAATTTAATGATCCAACATAAATCCAGGCGCTGTCTTTATACGTTTGATGCCAAGACTTGGAAATGTTACCGGCGTAACCTAATTTTAGCTCTTTTTCGTTGAGAGCATTTTGATTTTTAATTTTTGTGAGAGTGTTCATCTGAATTTTAAATTTTAACGAGAAAAATACGAGGAAAAAAAAAGAAAAAGCGTTCAATGGAGTGAACTTTCTATATGTCGTAAGTTGTGATGCATTGTCCGCAACCATCTGCATAATATTTCAAGGTGGAAGTTTGAAATTAAGTTTTTCTTCTACAATTTTTAAATTATGATTCGTTTTTTCAGTTAAAATTTGTATTGAAAATGGCTTATAAACGAAAAGGAAAAAAAGCGGCCGAAATTGTGCCGATGAGTGCTGAAGACATTCGTCTAATAGAGGAGCATGTTGACGATTTAGTCAAATCACAATTGCCACTAGGAAGAGTGAAAAAAATTGTTCGTCTCGATCCAGATGTTGAAATGGTGAATAGTGAAGCTGTGAGGTTAATGACAAAAGCGGCGGTAAAGCTGACGGCAAAAAAAAAGATTTTCAATTTTAATATTTTCAACTTTAGGAACTTTTTATTCGGGAATTGGGCAAATCAGCGAATACCAATGCAATTTTAGAAAGAAGAAAAACTGTACAATTAAAGGACATTGGTAAACAATTATTTCTATTCATGTAATCTGAAGTAATTTTTTTTTCAGACAAAAGTATCAAAAAATGTTGGACGTTTGCTTTTCTTGAAGACGCATTAGATGGCTGGCCAAAAATTGCGCCAAGAAAACGAAAAGTCAACGATGAAAACACAATTCCCGAAGAAAGTTCAGCTGAATGTGTTGAAGACGTAAATTACTCATATTATTTTTACTTGTAATTTGTTTGATTCAGGAAATTCTGGATGAAAGTCAAGTTGAAATAGATAACGACATCGAAGATGACGTCATTGATGAAACTCCAGAGTCGAGTCAAAATGTAGAAGAAACTGTCGTTGATCAAATCGCCGAACAGTTTTGATTCTTCTCTCTTCCTCAACAGTTTTGTAAATAATTTAATCAATTGATTTGTCTTTTTCAATTAAAAATTCGCTGATCTGATTTTTATTAGCAAAAATTTACATTTTACTAATGAATAATTCAGTGTTGATGAAGTTTTGAATTCAACATTTCTTTGCATTTTAATTCAACAAAAAATTGGAAATTCTTATTTTTTCTCAAATAATTGTTTGATTTTTAAACCGAAAAATGTATCCAACATAACTTTAAACCGGTTTATGATTCTCTCTGCCATGTGTATTTGTGCATCAAAACCACTATCATAAATGAAAATTTAAGCGAGACATTCGAGAGAAATAACCGACTGGTGGGGGACAATCAGCCAGGTGGGAGAAGAAGAGTCGGGGGTGGGAGAGAATGACGAACAAGAAAAAAAAAGGGGGGAGAAAGAGGGAACAGAGAAAAATAGAGAAAAGCTTCGAACATAATACAAACAATAAATGAAAGTTGAAGGAAAGATGAGAGGAATAGTTTTTCTCCAAAGCCACGCCCCCCGTTTTTCGTCGTCGTCAATGAGAAAAGTACTCTGATTCGGCGGTTTTGGCAATTGTTTTTGGACAATTCGTCCTCCTTCTTTTCCTTTTCGACTTTTAAATTTAGCGCGTTCTTGATAGCAACCAGTTGTTGCTAAGCACCCCCTCCATCTCGACGACCTCTTGAATTTTGAGACATTTTCATTTAATTTTGGTTCAAAACTAGGATTTCCCACCATCTTTTCTCGCTAGATCGGCAAAAAAAAATAACGGTGATCGTTTAATTTGTGTGATAGGACCATTTCTGCAATTTTTCCCATCATTATCAGTTTCTTTTTTTTTTGAAAGATAACAAAACGATTTTTTCTTTGCCAAAAGTTAATCAAAAAGAAAAAAAGGGCACAAAAAAGTTCACCGTGGCAGACTAAAAATTATCTTTTTTAACTATTTACCTTCTTTTTTTTTTCTTTCCTCCAATTTACGGCGGTTTTTTCTTCTTTTTTTTTACTGTCGGATTCCCACACTAAAACTACACTTTTTCTGTGCCCTAAAAAAATTTTTCCACAAAGTTTGTTCTATTTTGTTCATTTTCCTGCAAAAAATGGAATTAGTTTTGATTTTGTTAAAAAAAGAAACAAATTTTAAATTTTCATTGCCAACGTGTTTTATTCAGCTAGAGCGCAGTTGCAACATTGTCCATTATTTCAAATTGTATTTGACTGTTTTATTATTTCTAATTTTAACTACTCATTTTAGCTTCAATTTTGATGTTTTGTTGAACATTTATTGAAAATTATTAATTTTCAGATGATTGGAGCCACAGAAGAAGAAATTCGCTATAAAGTTTGGACGGGAAATGGTGAAACAATAATTTATTCGCCTTACGAATATGAATCAACGCTATGGATCGAATCATTTTGGGATGATATGACAATGCACACTTTTTTCAAGCATCATTGGTTCAAATCGGTCTACATGGCAATTGGATACATAATTGTGACGAATGTTTTACAAAAAATGATGGAAACAAGAAAACCATTTAGGTGAGGGGGATAAAAAGCTGTCGCTTTTATTGATCTCATGATGATGGGTGGAAGGATTCGAATTCTTTCAACTTTCTCAAAAAAAAAAATCGTTTCATGTGAATTGAAATTGAACAGGATTTAAATGGAAAAGTTCCATAACAACGGTTTTTCAGTATGCGGCCACTTCTACTCGTTTGGAATGGAGTTTTGGCAATGTTTTCAATTATTGGCACCTGGCGTTTTGGAATCGAATTTATACATTCTGTATTTAAAAAGTTTAAAAATTATATTTTTATAAAATAAAAATATTTTTCATCTTTCAGAGGTCCGATCGATTCGATTTGTATGTCAGTGAACCCGCACTCGCCAGCCGCATTCTGGGCTTGTTTATTTGCCCTCTCGAAAATCGCCGAATTTGGTGACACAATTTTTCTGGTGCTCCGTAAAAGACCCGTCATTTTTCTGCATTGGTATCATCACGCTGTTGTTCTAGTGGTGTCGTGGCATTCAGGTAGATCATTTTGTTTTAAATTTAAAAAAAAACAATTCAAAACTAGTTTTTTTTCTTTTTTGAATGGTAAAAGAGCCAATAATAATAATGTTACTATAAAATATAAAACATATGAATTTGTTGTATGCGAATGTAACAGACGACAAACTTGTGCTGACTGCGCCACAAAACAAACAAAAAATAATGTAGATATTATATGTTATACAGTTCTATCGTCTGTTTTACTTGTCGTCGGACAAGAACATTTAATATGTATTCAAGTCGACTTCCGATTGATTTTTAAACAAAAACCTTTTCAATTCTATTTTAAAACATTTCACTTCTAGTTTTTCTGTCATCGCTTTTCAACAAAATACGAGAAAAGAGTTGATAGAATCATTGTAGAACCATTAGCAATGAAAAACTTGCTGCTTCTTTGAAAATTTTTAATTGTAAAAAGAACAATTTTGAACACAAAATGTTTTGAAGAAAAATGATATTTTTTAATTAAAAAATTGAATTGTTCACAAAAAATAATTTGGCAAAAAAGGAATTGACAAACTATCACAAAGAAAACATTTCAAGGTCTCGTTGATTTGTGTTGTTCGAACTGATGTTGTTGTAGTGTGGTTGACTGGTTGACTACAAAAACAAGGGTAGAAAATTTGATAAAAAAATGATTTAGAAAAATGAAATTTATTGGTTTTAAACTTTGTGAAATCTCGAAAATGAACAAATCATAAATGAAGGTAAAGTGTAGTGTAGTTAGATCGCTACAAATATTTTTTTAAATAAGTTTTAGTCTAATAAAATCTTTTGCTTCAAAGTTTCTTTAAGTTTTCATCTCATCGACGTAAAAAAGGGATAAAGTGTTTTAAATTTAAATATCGATTTTAGTAGAAAAAATGTATCAACAAAAAAAAAGAAAATAAAATTCTAACAAGTTTATTGAAAATTTCAGCGGTGGAGTTGACAGCTGCTGGAAGATGGTTCATTTTTATGAATTATTTTGTTCACTCAATAATGTATACTTATTATGCGATAACGAGCATTGGATATCGACTACCAAAAATAATTTCAATGTAATTAATTTTATAACGTAAAAAATGAAAGGATTTTGCTCAATTTTTAGGACGGTCACAGCTCTTCAGACACTTCAAATGCTAATTGGAGTTGGAATATCGGTGATTGTTCTCGGATTAAAATTGAATGGAGAGATTTGTCAACAATCTTATGATAATTTAGCGTTAGCTTTTGCAATTTACGCATCATTTTTAGTACTATTTTCAAGCTTCTTTAATAATGCATACTTAGTGAAAAAAGAAAAAAAACGTAATTAATTTGTTCTAATATTTATATTAGTTAGAATTTATACCCTGGAATGTTTTATCTAAAAATTCGTTTCATTAGGCTAAAAAGCCAGTACTAGCATTTAATGTGTTTAACAAGATTTTCAACAGAAATTTTTTTTTTAAAAAGAGCTAAAAGTAAACATTTACAGTTCATTAATACGAGTAACTTTATGTCACTTTTGTGTGTCTCTTTTTGGTTTTTTTCCAACCTCATATAATATATATTTTTTTTTATAAACTAAAGATTTTTATTAGAAATGTGAATTAAATTGATTATGGCAAGTGAGCAGAAGTTGAGATCAATAAAGAGTTTTTTTCGAAAACTATTCTAGAGCATTTTGTATCAAACTGCAATTTGGGCACGGGCTGTTGTATCTAAAGGCAATTTTCTCCCATCTCACTTCATCAGATTCGATGCACTTTTTCTGAAAATTTACAAATAAAATTGGAAAACATTTGAAAAAAAAATTCCACCGCTAATTTTTTAAGATTATACTCGTCGGCTAGAGCAGATTTTACGTTTTTCTCTATGTCTGAAGTGGATATCAAAAATTCTTCGCATCGTTGCCTTAAAACTTCAATATCGAATCGATCGCCAAGCTGGAGTAGAAATATCACGTTTCTTTCTGAAAACAAGAAGAAGAAGAAGTGAAATTCTGCGAAAATAATGAAAGAATCATTCTTCTCACCATCAACATTTTTGTCGGTGATTAGAACAAGAAGCAGCTCTAGAAATTCGTAAAAATCGACATCTTTAATTTCGATTTCTTCTTGTGTTTCTTCTTTGAATCCCGAATAGAATAACGCATGGAAAACCGGTGAAACCACCGATAGAAACTGAAAATTTTTATTGTTGAGGTTTAGGGGGGAACAACAAATAAAAGCCAACCATTTTCATAACTTTTATTCGATTGCTTCCAATAACTAAAACCACATTTGATGCTGTTTCAACGTTCGGTGACATTTTTTTTAAGCTTATCAATAATTGAACTTTTATCGATTCGTTATTTGGATTTTGTAAAACGACTTCCGATTTACAGAATCGATTGGTTTTTTTCTGAATTTTGAATTTCCACTCTGCATTTGATGCATCGAAATATTCATAGGCATAATCGTAATAAATTTCTTCGTTTGATTCAGATGTAACGAGAAGTTTGAGATAAGCAATACAAAACCAAATTTGGCCAATTTTGTCCGGATTACAATAAACGACAACCGAATCTAATTTCTTTTTGCCGTCGCTTGTGGATTCGGATGCGCTAATTTCAGGTATGGCGATGAGCTGCCTGGAAATTGTTCTATTTAGGAAGAAAATTCGAAAAGAAAAATTAATCAACCATTTAGTGATTCCTATTTCCTCAATTGGAGACACAATTTTATCTAATTTGGGATCATTTGGAATGATTAATGTGGCGATTCCTTCTTTATTCATCACCATACCCGTTGATATCAAAACCTACAAAAGCGTTTAATAAATTTAAAAAAAGAAACGAAAAGTGTTGGGAAGTATAAAAAATAAATTTTAAATTTAAAAAAAAACGGTTACTGTAGTAGAACTGGTAGTACGCGATACCTCGTCAACTTCTTTTGCGTACAACTCAAAATTGCATAAATCAAAAAAAAATCGTTCAAATAAAAAATGTTAGAAACCGAAACTGATTTTTTGTTTGACGACACCACTGGCCTTCATTAAATTAATGTGAATTTTTAACTTTATTTTCAGCGAAATATTTCTCCATGTCGCAAAAAGTCAGGAAAAATTGGTTTATATGATCAAGAAAGAAAAAAAATCAAATGTTTTAAAAGAAGAAAAATATGACTACAACGATGAATCAAAGTTCAGCAGTTCTTTTTTTAAAACAGCGCGAAGAAAGACAAAAAGTTGACACAAAAATCGATAAATCGTTTGATTGGGACATAATTTAACGAAAGTTTAACATGTTTGAAAAATGAGTAAATGAAAAAAAGTTGCTAACAAAAGTCTAAAAAAAAAGGACAGAGACAATTCCCAATTGTGCGTCATTCGTATTGCTGACATTATCACGAATATTGATTTAATTTTGTCAAAAATTATGTGAAAACATGTTTTCATGCGGGTAAAAATTTTTAAAAATTATTTTAAAGTCGAAATATTAATTTCAGAAGCAACATTAAACAAACAAATAAGAAAATATTTAAAAAATTAGAATTTTTAAATAAAATCGATTAAAAAAAAGCTAAAAATGCTTATAAAAATATTAAAATTATTAGAAAACGAAGTAAAGTGCAATAATTCAAAGTTCTATTCAAATTTACAACTTTTTTAGGTTTCAAACTTTGAAGAGGTGATTAATGAAGGAAAAAAAGCTAAAAATAATGAATCATCGATGTTTTCTTCAACAATTTGTTTCAACGCTTCTCTTGGTTACCACCGCTTACTTGCTACACACTAATCGAGTGGCCGAAGTTTCACATCAGTTGTTTGGGTTTCTAGTCCTCACTTTTTTTCTTTTTCCAATTTGATAAAAATAAAATGTTGAAATATTTAATATCCTAAATTTTTGATTTTTTATTTGATTTTTTACAATTTTCTATTTATTATAATTTTTAAAAACGTTTTTATTCAAATTTTCAATCAAATGTATTAGTTTCAGTTCACTCATGGGTTTTAAAGGACGTGGTAGAGGCGGCGGTTTTCAACAAAATTCGTTCCAGCCTTATGGATATAAAAGATCTTATTCTTATGAAAATAATGAAGAAGAGCACAACAATTATGAGCACAGAAATCGTAAGAATTTCATTTCGTATTTTGCTGAAAGTGTTTGTGAATGATTTTCAAACAAATTACAGCCAACCGTCAACCAATTAATAAAAAATTTAAACAAGACAACGAAGAAGATCATCAAAATAGTAATTTCCAAAAAGCGAATTTATTTCAACATTTTTTCGATTTTTTCAGGTGCATCAAAATCGGCGGTTCGCGAGCGATTCGAAAAAGCAAAAATGAAAGAATGGCGAATAATTTTACGAAATTTGCCATTCAGATCCAAAAAAGAAGATTTGCAAAACATTTGCTCAAATTTCGGTCCATTTTCTGAAATTGTGTTGCCTCCATCGAAAAAAAATCCGAAAAGTTGTGCCGGTTTCGGATTTTTGCAATTCGTTAAAAAAGAGGACGCTGAAAAAGCCAAAGAATATTTCAACACCAACAAATTTTTGGGCCGAATGATTGCTGCCGATTGGGCATTAGACAAAGACACGTATGAGACAAATGCGCACGAGGAAAAGGCGAATTTGAAGAAAGTTGTGAAAATTGAAGAAAAGGAAAAAAAATCAAATGTCAAAAAATTGAAAACAGAGGAAGAAGAAGAAGAAGAAGAAGAAGAAGAAGAAGAAGAAGAAAAACAGAACAATAATGAAAAAGATGATGAAAGTGAGGATGAAATGGAAGAAGAAAGGTAACGAACAAATTACAAATTTTTAAAAATTACAATTTTGTTCATCTTTTCACCAATTTTTCCACTCATTTTATTCTTCATTATTTCGTTGTAAAAAAATCAATCATAATAGATATTTGTGAAATTATTTTCCATTCATTGTTTCTCGATTTTTTATCAGCGGCGGTAAAAAAAGCACATTAAATTAACTTTCAGCGAAGACGAAGAAAAGGATGAAAAAAATAAAAAGAAAATTGACGAAAATCGAGAAGATCAAGCCGTCATTGATGGAAAAGTAGTTTTTATCAGGTGAATTCAAACGTTTTGAACGTGCAGTTTGTAACTTTTAAATGTAGAAATTTGGGATTCAACACGACTGTGGAAACGTTAAAAGAAGAATTGTCGAAGTTCGGAAAAATTGACTTGGCATTAATATGCAAATATAAAGAAAATGGACACTCAAAAGGTTGAATTTGATCTGAAATGTCTGAAAATGATATTTTTAAATTTTAGGAACAGCATTTGTTCATTTTTCAACACCACTTGAAGCATCAGCATGTATCGAAGCAGTGGAATCTGGAATTATGATAGGCAAATTAAAAAAAAAATGTCAAAATTCTTAACACCAAAAATGTTTTTAGAAGATCGATTGATCAAAGCAAATTTGGCAATTCCAAAAAAACAGGCGTTGAACATGGAAAAGGAAAAGCTTGCAAAAGTTCCGAAAGACAATCGAAATTTGCGACTCGTTCGATTCGGGCTCATACGTGATGGAACAGCGGCAGCGAACGGAATGAGCAAAGAAGATGTGGCGAAACGTGAAAAATTGGCAGAGTCGATAAGAAAAAAATTGCAAAACACGAATTTGTATTAAAATAATTTTAAAACTGAAATCTTTTTTTTTTAAATTTTAGATTTGTCTCACCGACACGTCTTTGTATTCATAATCTTCCACAAAATGTTAACGACGCAAAATTGCGTGAAATCGTACTTGGAGCAACGTCAAAGGAAGCCATTTTAAAAGAATGCCGAGTTTGGATGGACAAAAATCGATTAACACCTTCAGTATGAACCTTTTCTGGTTGAAAAATTGGAAAAACATAAATTAACAGGGGAAGCCAAAATCATCAGGATTTGCATTTGTGGCTTTCGATGATCATAATCACGCACTGGAATGTTTGAAAAAGCTGAATAATAATCCAGACATTTTCACCAAAGAAAAACGTCCAATTGTTGAATTTTCAATTGAAAATATGTTTGCAATTCAGGCGAAGGTGAGTTTTAATTTCTAGACAAGAAATTTTATTATTTTATCGTTTTTCTGCAGGAGCGACGAAAAATCAAGCAGTCCAGTGAAAAAATGAGCGAACGAAAACTGAACGAAAAAATTCGCCAACAGGTGAAACAATCAATTGGTGAAGTTCACACAGCCGGAATGAAATTCTTGCCAAAATTCACGGGAAAAAAGATTCGACACAAAAATTTGGGCGGAAAAGCCAAGAAAAAAGTGGAGGCGAAAAAGGTGATTGCATAGATCAATCTTTTATTGAACTTGTTTTTGTTTTGAACAGAAGAGGAAAAAAGAGGGGAGTGTGAGAAGGAGAGGGGGGGGCTACATTATAGCATAAAAATGATGATATTAATACTAACAATTAGAAAGGATGTCACGAAAATATGTGTTTAGAGCATCACTACTTACTTCATTCTCTTCACAAGTTTTAGTTCAAAAATGATGACAAAATAAAAAATAAAATTATTTTTATCTTTGAAAAAAATTGTTGATAAGCCTTTTAAATAGATAAATATATTATTTATTTTTGAATTTCTAGAAATCAAAAGGAGAACCAACTCAAAGTGCCAGTGGAAAGAAAAAATCGATAAAAAATGTGGCGAAATATTTGTCCCTTTCAACCTGATTTTTGTTGTTCAGTTTCTCTCTCTCTCTCTCTCTCTCTCTCTCTCTCGTTATTTGTTTGTTATTTTGTTTCTTGTTGCGACTCCGTCATCGATGGATGGATGGGTGATGATGTTAAATGAAAACTTTTGACTTTTTTTTTTTTTTTTTGAACGATTTATTTCAATTTTTGTGTCGTTTATCACGATTTTTTGAATATTTAGACGCGTTGTTTCTCAATAATTCAGAATAGAATCAAATTCAAGTTTCAGACGTTCAATTAACTGAAAAAGTTTGAAGAAATGGCAATGTTAGGTGTGTTTAAAGTGTGATAGTTTGCCATGACGACCAATTTTTATTTTCACCCCGCCACTTTCTTAAATTAATTTCTTTTTGATTTTTGTTGATAATTAACGTTTTTTATTATTTTTTCCATATAACTTTTTTTTCTATTGAAAATTTGATTTAAAAAAAACCCAGAAAAGTCGAGAAGAATTTTCAGCAGCGCGACGATTTATTACGACAAGTTTTGCGACAATGTCAGCATCATCGATTTATGGAATCACTGTGAAAGACGCGAAGGGAAATGATACGAATTTGGAAAAATATAAGTAAGAAAATGTTTTTTTTTAAATATTTAATACTCGTAATATTTGCAGGGGAAAAGTGTTGATCATTGTGAATGTTGCATCACAATGTGGATTGACCAACTCGAACTACACGCAATTAAAGGAGCTTCTGGATCAGTAAAAATATTTGATTTGTCGAATAAAATCAAAAAAAAAATGATTGTGTTCAGATACAAAAGTAAAGGACTCGAAGTTGTCGCATTTCCGTGCAATCAATTCGGCGGACAAGAGCCATCGTGCGAAATTGATATTCAGGCGTTTGTGGCGGACAAGTTCAAGTTTGAGCCGGATATGTTCCAAAAAGTTGATGTGAATGGCGACAATGCGAGTGAATTGTACAAATATTTGAAAAAACAGAAAGGCGGATTATTGATCGATGCAATCAAATGGAATTTTACCAAATTTTTGATTGATCGCAATGGAAATGTTGTCAAAAGGTAAAGGAAGGAAGAAGATTCTTTGGAAAAGAAAATTTAAAATTTGAGATTTGGGCCAACAACAGAACCGAAAGATATGAAAAAAGATATTGAAAAGGCGTTGGCAGAACCAGCAAAAATTTAAATTTCACCAAAAACAAATATTTCTCTTCAATTATCGAAAATCATTTATATAATCTGTAATAAATTTGTTAAAAATACCAAAAAAAGAAGAAAAAGTTGAAAAATTTGTTTGCTGAATCAAAAAAAAATGTATTTCAAACATTTCTTCGAAGAAGAAACGGGATCGTCTTAAAATAAAATTTCAGCTGAGAAAAGAATGGAAATTGGAAAGAACACCGAACAATTTATTGAAAAATGCCGACCGTACGATGAAATGCCGCACAGTTTTGACGATACGCTTTTTGATAAATTTATTGAAGTTTATTTTATGGAGTTTGATGGTTTGAGTTTGGAAACAGAAAAATCAATTTCGAAAACATTGAACTTGTAGAAGGAATGTTGAGAACAATTGAACAATTGGTGAGAGAAATCGATTTTGAGACGAGATCCGTTCCAATTCAAGTTGTAATTCGATTGGTGGAAGCGGCAGTGAAAAAGGAGGTGACATTTTAAGAATTTAACATTACGCTGGAGCAGAACAGTGTTTCAGGTCAAACTCTCTTAGAGTTTGATTGAGAAAAAGTTTGTAATGCCAAAGTTGGTTTTCTCTTGGCTTCTTTAAGACCAGAGTAGTCTCTCTTTCTTTCTCTCTCTCTTGGTTTTAAACTTTTGAATTTAAAAAATGGGTCTCAAACGGAAATTGCATCAGCAGTGATTGTTGGAAAAAATTGAAAATATTTCTGAATATTTTGAATAGAAAATTTCGATTTATTTTTTCGTTTCAACAACCATTTAAGAACACAGTTGCAAACGCGCTCTACTTGAAAAAAATAACAACAACAAAAAAAACTCAGGTTTTTCCCAAAATCTACCTTTTGGACGAGTTTGTGAATTCAAGCCAAATTCTGCTTACCCAACAGCTTCGACCACTCAAATTGATCAATGATCTGCTCGTTCTCTACACAAATTCGACAATTTTCAATTTAAAAAAAGCAGAAGAATGGTTAAGTAAGACAATTTTGATCTTTCTTTCGCAGAAAAAATTGAAAATTTCAGACGTGATTCATTGGGGTCTCTCATCGATTGATGAACCATCAACATCGTGCTTCATTAGAAGACAACTTGTCGCATTTTTGTCGAATCTCAACTCGAAAGACGCGCGACGTTTGATGGTTATATCGGGAATTTTGCAAATTTTCAACAAAAGAGTAAGAAAGTCATCAAAATTCAATCTTTAAATAAACCATTTTTTTCAGTCAAAAATTGAGAATCGCGATGAGCAAATAATTGACGCGACGACACGATTGTTGCGACATTTTCGCGATGAGCTGGTCGCCGAAGAATGTACAAATATTGTTGAAACTGTCCGAAACAGTCAGCGAGTCGGCGAAAACACGATTCGCCTGATTGTCGAACTTCAGAAAGCCACAACGACGGCAACCATCGTTCCATTAGAAGCATTCAAATGGAAAAGCGAAATGAATCGAGTCGATTTTGTTGTATTTTTTTTAGAATCGTAAGAATTTCAATTTTATTCGCGGTCAAACAAATGAAAGCACAAAATATTTTATTTTATCTAAATTGGGTCCCAAGAATTTTGGAAAAAGGCTGAAAAAAAGCGTAAAATGCGTAGTTTTTAATTGGAAGAATTTTTTTTTGATTATTTCGAAGATTTAAAGACTTCTTTGAAAGAAAAATCAGAAAGCCCTAATAAAATAAGCAGAATTCCAGTCTTCTTCTTTCTTTTTTTTTTTGCAAAGTTTGCACTCCGCCCTTTGCCCGAAATAATTCGTGAAAAAAATTCAGTGACGATTTCGTTTCAAATGAACAAACAATGATGGAATCAATTCTCGACTCGCCCGCTTTCAAAATTTCTCATCAGGTTTCGTTATGTCATCGACTTTCCGATGAGGTCAGTTCAAATACCTGAATAGCCGAATCATTTTTCGTTTTTTTTTTCAGCAAATTCCAACCATTTTTCGCATAATTCTAAAACGAATCGAAGCAACCGGTCGAAAAATGTCGTTGCTCAAAGATATTTCAGAATTGATTCGAAAGCTGCGTGATCGACTTGAGCCGCGCCAAATCAGTGAAATTCTTAAAAGCCTCGGAGAAAGCATTTTGGTTTCAAACATTTTAAGGAAAACATTTTTTTCGTTTTTTTTTCAGGACACATCATTGGTTTTACGGGTAATTTTTGAGGAATTTGGAAGCGAAATATTTGAAGAAAAAGATTATGAAGATTACGGTGAAATGTTATCGAGTTATATCCAGAATGGTAACACCGTTTACACATATTATTCGAGATGTTGAAGAACAAATTGTAGGACTTTCATCTGGAGAAGCAGAAAAAATTGAGGCGTGTCTTGAAGCAGGTCGAATGTTTCCGCAATTTTTACCAATGATCAGTGTGATCAAAAGGTTTATCACCGAGTTCGAATCAGCACCTTATTTGACACTTACGTGCCTTCGAATTTTACAAGAACATTTCGGCGGGGTGCCAATTGAAATGGCTATCAAAATAGCGCTGACATCGCCTGATGCAGCACCAAAACACTACGCAATTCAATTGGTTGTTGAGCTGGCGGAAGAAGTCAGCGACGAATTGCTCTATAAAATTATCGAAAATTGCCTAGAAGATATAGACGAAAAACAGAAGCTTGATGCTATCAACTTGGCGAAAATCGGTTTGAAACGACCCGAGTTGAAAGCGAAACTTCTGTATTTATTGAAAGACTATGAAAACGTGGGTGCAATTTAAAAAAAAAGGTAACAAAATGTTAATTAATTAAAGGACAAATCGATTGGAAATGAGATCCGACGTTTGATTGGTAAACCAGAACGAATATCAAAAAACGATCCGATTCACATTCTCAGCGAAATGATCAGTTCTCTACAATTCCATGAGAATGAAGACGATACCATAGACTGTTATTGATTTTTCAAATTTCTGTTAATTTTTTTGCAACTTTAATAGAATAATTCAAGTTACTTTCTTTCTTTCTTTTGATTCGCGTTACCGCCATCCGATACTGATCAATTACATCATTAATCGGATTTGAAGACGTTGTGTGACTACAACGCGACGGTTAAATCTTAAAGTTTTTCAAGACGTTTTAAGCCAAAACAGACAAAAAATGTTTACTCCCTATAATCAAGGGATTCGAGAAGGCTGAAAAAAGTGAAGACAATCATCAATCTGGCGGTTTTTACTTCGAAAGTCTAAAGTTCGAATATCTGACATTGATAATTTTTAAAATTAACTTCTTCGCAATTTTCCAAACTTTTTGATCTAAAAATATTTCAAGAATAATAGATTTAAAAATTTTTTTTTTTAATAAATAATTTTTATTCAAAATTTCAACAAAAAAACCATCACTTTTTGTTTTTTCTTAACATTTTTTTTGATGCCGCCGCCGGACTCTGATTCAGTCCAACTCGACTTTCGACAATTTCTTCTTTTGTCACGTTTCCCGACGCCAATTCTTCGTCTAATTTGATTTTTGTTTCAAAATGCATCAAAAGATCGTTGACTTGTGACTGGAGGTCTTCAATTTTCGACTCGTATTCTTTTTGACTTTTTTTATGCGATGCTAGCAGCGTTTCGAACTGATCTTTCCACACTTGCTTATCTTTTCTCAACATTTGATTCATATCCTGTTCGTCTTTTAGTTTGCTCATCAATTTTCCAAGTTTATCCACACTTGCCGCACTTTTTTTTTCTGTCATCTGCTTCGCTTTTGATGTTTCTTCTAACTTTAATTTTAGAATTTTTAGCTCTTGTGATTGTTCCGTCACTTGATGCTCTAATGATTCCACTTGAGCGCAAGCAATTTTTTCCATTTTCCCCATCGCCTGCTCGACGTCTGCCAATTTTCCCTAAAAACATTTGCAAAAATGTATTGTTTTTTTAATAAAAAATTGTTTCAACTTCAAAATATTTTCTTTGATCTTCTAATTGGCTTGTTAAGAGCAGTGTGTATTCCAATTTTATTCCTTCCAGTTTATCGCCTTTGTTTTTCTCATCGGTCGCCTAAAAATGTGTGTTTTCAAGCTAAATTACTAAAAGTTTTCTCTAACCGTATGAGGCTCTCGTTGATATTCGACTAATTTTCCGTCTGAATCATTCTCAATTAGTCGATGCACATAATTATCACCGGCATAATCCCATACTCGTTCTCCGCCCACTTTCAGACTATACGTGTGTGACGTCAGCTCCCAATGCCTTTAAGTAGGTTGAGTTAAATAAAACTTTTTTCTTTTTTAAACACCTTTGCGCATGCTGTGATTCATATCGACCACATCCGATGTTTCCGCAGATCAGACAAATCCAAAGATCGTTGCTTTGACCACAGTCGTTGCAACGTTGCTCGGCGACAACGTCAGGACTTTGTACATAGCGGCATACCGGGCAGCTAAAAATTTTCAATTTGATTATATTCTTAAAGATTTCTAAGAAAATTTTAAAAAAGTTTACAGATACATTTTTAAAGATATATTCTTTAAAAAAATTTATAAAACTGTAGCGTATTTTAATGAATTTTTACAAATTTCTCTATTTCATTACGTATTATCTGTCCACTGCTCTAAACATTGTGCATGGAATGTATGATTACACAATATTGCCAAGACACTTTCGTCCATTCTTTCCAAACACACAGCACATGTTGGCAATTCAGTAAGACAGCTTGATGACGATGATAAAAGTTCATCTGACGTCGTCTGAAAATTTCCTTAACGATATTGGCTCCAGAAAAAAAATACAAAACAAATTACGCATTCAATTCGATCGACGAACAATAGCGTACAATGATGTGGCTCAAGTTCATTCAACGGGCAATTGTTAAATTCTTCATAGAAAGTAACAGCATCATTCTGAAAAAAAAATTTTATTTTTAGTTTTTAACCAACATTTGGTATTTATTCAAAAAAAAATGAAAAATAAAGATTTTTACATTAAAAATCGTCTTTTCAACAAAAATTCCGGGAAAATATTTGAACGCGCTCAAAAAGTGAGTCAAGACTTTAAACTCCGTGTCAGTCAATAGTTGACGCATTTTAAATTTATTTTAAAAGAAAAATGCTTCTTTTCCTTTTATTTTAATGTTTTATGGTTGATATTTTACTCGTAAATGGAATTTGTTTAATCTCCACAACATTTTTCTATCACACCTGGCATTTTTTTTCAATTACATTTTTTAGCAAAAACTATAATTTTAGATTTTTTTTTTCGAAAAGTACTTTAATTATTTGCAAATTTCTCATTAGGTAGTTTTTGTTGTCAAATTTTTTTCTTAATATTCTTACATGCTCTTTGAATTTGATGATTAACATGTACATATTTGGTGTTCCATCTCGCACCACTTTAATTCGTTCAATCATTGGAAGGCAAACGCCGATGAAGGAAATGATTTCTCGAACTGTAACCTGTGCCGGAACACCCAACATGCACAGCATTTTGCATTGAGCCGATTTTGTCATTTTATCGTCGCTAGAAATTTTATTTTGTATTTCATTTTTTCTTGTTGTAATAAACTCACTTGTATTTATAAAAATGCATTATTCCTTCCGTTTTCTCGGTTAACGGATTTCCAGAATAATATGAAACATGATCAATTACTACAAATTACTACGATTTCGTTTTTTTTTTCTACAAAAACTGATTCTCCCACCTTTTGACGTCGAGCGTGAATCTTCAACTTCTAACGAAGTCGACGACGATTCGATTGCAGGCGACTGTTCTTTGATTTTATCACCTTCAAGTGACTCAATTACTACTTTTGAGTATGTTCGACGACCTTTGTGATAAGAATGAAGCGGTTGTGACGTCTAAAATTTCACCAATTAAAAGCATTTTTTTCAAATCCCAACAATCTTTTACCATTTCGCCAATTGGCGGCGCTTCTCCAGCACTTTCGAGCTCTTTCTTTGGTGGCGAATTTCGCTTTTTCACTCCCGAAATAAGTCGGCGAATCGTTTTTTCTCCAGCGGTCGGTGATGTCAATACTGGAAGAAAAAATGATTCAATTTCAAAATAAAATCGATAATTTTTTGTTTCTCTGACTCACTTGCTTTCGAATCTTCAAAAAACGACGTTAATACTTGATCCTTTTTCGCAACTTCAAGTCGTAACACTAAAGGCACATATGAGCTACTCATACACCTTTAACACATTTTTTTTAAAAATCAATAAAATCATTTTTAAATACAAGATCGGCTTTAAACCAAAATGGATTTTTTAAAACCAAAATTTTGAAACAAAAAAAAGTTTTCTTTAATAAAAAGGCAAGTTTATCAACATTTTTTACATTTTTCTACAGTAATGATTTGTGAGGGATGTAAGGGATCCTTTCGGATGCGGCTACCCCCTCATAGTTTTTTAGTCGCTTTCAATTATATTTCGAACATTTTTAAATTTCGTCATTTGTTTGCCACTACTTTCGTTTGCATAAATGAGCTGCAATGATTCCAACGACGAATCGCAATTGATTGCATCAAACGATATCGACTGATTTGACGAGAAGAAATAATGTAAACTTCTCCAAATTTCTTCTCGATTGATTCGCGACAAAAATGTTGCCCTTAGCTGAAAACGAATCAATTTCAACACTTCCGTTTCTTCTCTTCTCTCACCTGTCTTTCAGCTTTTCCAATAAGATGTGGCGCCAAGTTTGCCATCATCGTTTCAGCTGTCAGAATGCTCATCAATTTGTCCAAACTGTGATTTGCTTTTTTTTCAAGTTTTTCAGATGACGTTGACAATAATGTTGTCAATTCAGAAACTCCACATTCTTTCATCAAACTTTTAACGTCTTCCCCGAGTCGAAATAGTGATAAATTTATCGCGTTGGCCGCAATGTTAGGTTTAACTCTCTGCAATTTTTGCTCAACATTTTAAAAATTCTGAAACTTGCAAATTTCTACCTTTTTCGGATCTTTTTTTAATAAATCTTGAATCACATTTTTCGTTACATAATTGATTCGAATTGGTAAAGGCGGCAAATCGGTTTCTTGATAAGTTGAACTGCTCAATTCCTTATAAAATGGATTTATTCTAGAATCTTTTTTTTCTTCTTAATACGCCTAGATCTTCTCTCAAACCTTGTCAGAATTTCATAACCCAACGCTCCAGCCGCCCATGTGTCTGCCATTTCAAAATTGACTTTTCTACAGAACAAAAAAGATTTTCGAAACATTTCCTGCGAGCGTCCCAACAAAAACTCACTTTCCCTTTCCACACGTGGCTGTTGCTATTTCGGGAGCTCGTGTTTTCATATTTCCACCAAGGTAAGCATCTTTGGTTGAATAATCGACTTCCCATGATCCCGTACATAAGGCGCATCCAAAGTCGCTGATTACAACTTGCGGGATTTCATCTGAAAAGCGACTTTTTCAAATTATCATTTTACAAGGAAAAATTAATGTTACCTTCAACATCGTAATGAACCAAAATATTATCGGATTTCATGTCTCGTTGTGAAATAAAATTCTGATGCAAATAGGTGCATCCTTCTAACAACTGCGCTAACATAACTCTTCCAGTCCAATAATTTCGACGATGAGCTCCAATATATTCATGGAGTGTCTGACGATATCGCTTCATTACGATGTACATTGTTTTCGGTTGAAGCGCTATTGATTCATACCATCTTGCTGTATGAAGGGCTTCTGGGTATCTGAATAAGTCGAGCACGTTTTATTTGATTCAGAAGCATCTTAGATTCGGTCACCTTTCAGCGGCGTCTGGAAGGATTTTCAGCGAGTCTACAAACGCTGTGGTGATTCTGACCAGATTCGGATGATTTTTTGGAAGACTTTTGAAGCTGCCAATTTTTCAGTTAATTTTTCATTTTTTGTTTTTAAAATTACTTTCCCATCCTTCCTCGAATCAATTCTTTCGCTTTTGGATACGGCGCCAATTCGTTTCCCATCGAACTCCACAAGTGCTCTTCGCCAGCTCGATCATGCTCATAGTTGAACATTAGTTTGATAGCGAGTGGATGACTCTGAAAATAACTACAAAGACTGCAAAAAAACCACAGATTTTTTTTTCCCAAAACAAAACCTTTAACTTAAACGCAACTTTTTCCATCTTCGGTGGCTTATTTGCCAAAATATTTGAAATCTCATTGAAACCATGGTTGATCTCTGGTTGTTTGCCAATTCGAGCTGAATAGACTGCAGCGTTACAGCCCTGGCCGAGAAATTCACCTGAAACCTCAGAAATAAAATAATTATTTTTTTTTTCTTTTAAACTCTCACCAAAATCATAATCTTCAATTCGAGTTGGATAATCGACTTTTCTCAAGTCCTCGTTGTATCTCACACTGCTTCCGAAAATTTCCTGGAATTTAAACCCAGTATTTCCTTTGATTTTTCCCCAATTCAATCAATATTTACTTTGATCTTTTCAATGAAATCCAATTCTGATTTTTTTTGCTTCAATGGAGCAAACTTTTTTATTTGAATTTTGTTCTTGTCAAATCGGTTTCTTTCAATGATTAACGATGAAAATGGACGAAAAATACGACCGTTTCGGGCCACCAATCGACCCTGAAATTTTTAAAGCTCTGGTTGCTTTAAAGTTGTCGCCGTAGGTTTTTAAATGAGCCTGCAGCGCGATTAGAATTTAGAAATAATTGATGCTTTAAAACTTGTGAAAACAATTTTCTTACCATTCGAAAAGTGGTTTGTCTTAAAATTGGCAACGGTGCTTTTCTTAAAACTACATGAGCTCCCAAATTGTGCGAGACTGGAAATATTCTTGGCCATAATTGCGTCCAAATCGTTGAAGATTTTCCACCGAGTCGTGCCGACACCTCAGCCGCAATGCGAATCGCCGCAGCTCCAAATCTTTTCATCGACATTTTTTCATTTAAATTTCTTTAATTTCGTTTTCGATTGATTTTTTATTGTTCAATTTAAAAAAAAATACGATACGATCTGGTTGGAACCATTAAATGAATTTTAATAACCCACAATAAAAAAAATGTTTTTAATTATTATTAACTTTTGTAAACATGCAATAAAAAAACGTTTTAAATTTTAAAAATTCTTTGAAATTGCACAAAATCTCATTAAAATCTTTGAGAATTATTAAAAAGTACATCTAAAACCCTTTTTTTCAATCTTTTATTAAGCCGAGACTTCTGGCTTCTTTTTCAGCCCATTCTTCCAATTTTCCATCGTCTGTAATTGGTGAGTCATCTTCTCCACACACTGCGTCAATATAAAATGATCCTAAAGATACTCATTTTTCAATTGTCGTTTTTTTTTCAAATTTTGTTTACTTTGTGCTGTTAGCGCTTCAAATTCATCTTCAGAACTGACGTCGTCATTATCAGAAATTGATCCTGAAAAAAAGAAAAACAATTTAATTTGCAGACAATTTTCCATTCATCTTTTTTTATTTCATTTCGATTATTTATGTGCGCTCTAAGGAACACATTCAATAGAGCACACATTCTTAACTTATTTTTTTACCCATTTCAATTCCTTTTTTCGAAGAGCTTTTTCCCGCTGAAGTTTGACTTGTTTGCATTGTTAATATTGCTGAATAATCCGAAAAATCTACAACAACTCGACTGCCGCGAACCGATAATTTTGACGCATCCGCCGCCGTTCCACCAACTACCAAAGTTATTGGTGACTTCTAAAAAAAACAAAAACAATTCCTTCTCTTTTTTTAAAACGATTTTTCTCACTTTTGTCTGTGATGGAAAAGCTTTTATAAATTCTTGAATTGATTCATTTGACACCAATATTGATCCGCTCAAGTCCGCATGTTTCAAACTTCCAATTTTTGCCAAACTTTTGACACCATCGTCTCCAAGATATGTGCAATTTCTCAGCTAAAATTTTGGAAACATTTCATTTTTCCGTTTTTTTTTTCAATTTGAAAAATTTTAACCTGCACAATTTCTAAAAATTCCAATTTTTCATACATTTTCAGCACTTCTGAATTAACCGCCGCCAATGACGAGACATCTAATTGCGATAACTCTTTGAGTTGTTGGATGCTTCCGATTCCTTTGCTTGTAATCGACGCATCATCACCGGCATTTGCTAAACTCAATGATGACAATTTTGGTAGACCTTTCGAAATTGCGATAAGAAGTCTGTCATCAACCAATGTATTATAATCAAGTCTGAAAACACAAATGTAAATCTAGAAAAAACGCAATTCTTACGCCAATTCTGTTAAGTTTGACATATGGCTTATATGAATTAATCCTTGAGGTGTTAAATTTTTAAAACCATCTCCACATAATGTAAAAATTGTTAGATCTTCTAATCTTCGAGATATCATACTGTAATTGTTTTTCTTCATTTTTTTGTTCAAAAAAAAAAAAAGTAAAAACCTCAAATTCTCATCTGTAATTTTGTAGCATTCATTGATTCGAAGCTCTTTTAACCCTGCCGATTGTGTACATAAATCTTCAAACGCCATTTCGTCCACTTTGTTGCAACCATCAAGATAAAGCGATTCGAGTTGTGATCCGAAAACGCGGAACGCTCGACCATGAAGTCGTTTTGAATTTCGAAGATCCGCAAATTTTAAGCGATGACCGCATGATTTCAGAAGGAAATAGAACGCCTATAAAAAAATAGAAATCAAAAACCGATCAATTCGTTTTTTCAAAAGAAAATATTTGATAAAAATATTGACATTTTTTTTTCAAAAATATTTCGAACCTTATCAGCTGTTACTTCCATTCCTCTATAAGACAAATTTTCTAAATGTGTCAAGCTTTCACCAAGTTCTTCGAGGGCTTTGGCGTTTGCGTGTTGTCCACTAATATCAAGCTTAAATGTTAATATTTTAAATAAATCTTTGCAAATTATTCTACTAAAAATTTAAAATTTATATAAAAACTTAAAAAGAATAAAAACAGAGGTTTTATTAAACCAAAATTAAAATTTGTTGGGTACAAACCTCGATTAAATTAGGGCAACACGTTGCTATAACATTCAATGCTCGATCATCCATTAAATGTACAATTCCAGACATATCCAATGATTTCAGATGATATCCACTTCTTGACAAAATCGCTTTTAGATGACTTGTTCTCATCGGTCTTTGTTTATTAAAAACATTTTCTCTGGCCAATGATAGTTTTTCAATATTTGCCCATGACTAAACAATAAATTAACAAACTGTTTAAAGATTTTCTTCTTACTTTTATTGATGCTTCCATATATTTTTTATTAACTCTTTCCAGTCGAATTGTTTCTGACACTGGCAAAAAACTGATAACCCGTTCTAGAATTCGTTTTGGCAATGATTCAATTGGAAAAATCTGTCAAAATCTTATTGAAAAACTTTTAATTTATTTTTATACTTCTGTGTTAATTGATGATGATGCTAATGATTGGGTAGATGAAGCTCTTGACAATGGAGTTTCTTCCCTTGAGAAGTCATCGCTTAAAATCAATCCTTTTCCTCCTCGTTTTTTTGGTTGATACTGAAAAGTGTTTATTTAAAATTGATTTTTTTCTAATTATTTTACCGCTGCTACACTCATCACTTGATCATAAAATTTGAGCTCTTCACTTGTCGCTGCTCGCGCACGTTGCGCGTATTCGACTTTTCTGAAAATATTTCCAAAATAATTTGGTTTTAATCATTTCTTACTTGAATGTTATTGTGGCAGTTCCACAGTTTTTTGAATGTCTTGGCAATGTTCCAAACACTGAGGTTTTTTTTTCTTCTCTTGGTAAAACACAGTTTGTTATCTGAAAAATCACCAATATTTTTGTTTTACAAAATAATATGAAGATTTTTCCTTAAAAAACGAGCAAATTTGTTAATTTTAAATTTTAAAAATCAAATATTTAAATTTCCCTCACTTTTCCGAACTGTGAAAAGAACGATTGCAATTGTGACTGCGTCACTTTCGGCGGAACATTCGATACCACAACTTTACGCTCATCTTTTGACATCGCTTGAAACGCAATTGTCGCATCAAAATCGTCCGTTTCTCCACCATCAAAATTTGCGCCGTCGGCAAGAAGCATTGGCAGTAGACGTCGATATTTCATGAATTCTGCTGCCGAATGTGACCATGTTCGTCTGAATTATAAAAAAAATTGAATTCTTATGTTCTCAATGAAAATTAATATGAAAACCTTAATTTTCCAATACTAAAAAATCGAGCTCTTGTTACAAATGACTGAAATGCTTCGGTTACATCGTGAAGCCCTCGACTTTCCAAATTCTGACCATGAAGGCGTCGAAGAGCTTTAAACATTGTCTGAAATGTTTCAAAATTAATAATTTTTTTGATATTTGTTTAAACTTTAAAGATTAAACATTTAAAACTATAAATGACGTTCGAAAACTGTTTGAAACCAAATCAAATTTCTTATCAAATCAACGATTTGTTTACCGTTTGTTTTGTGTTCTTTAATTAATTTCTCAACTAACCTGCTGAGATTTCGAATCATTTCCAGCGAAATTCGATTTGAAACTTCGATTGAAATCCATTAATCGATTGTTAAATTGTGCAATGAATCGAAAGAGCCAAGAAAAATCGATGTTAACTTTTTTCCGTAATTCTCAAATTTTTGAGGTTGCACACGAAACGCGTCAGTGCATTTCCGATGTTGGCGTTTTTTCAGAACATTTTTAATTTAACAATTTTTTTTCTTATTTTTTGATGGAAAATTTGAATTTTACAAAGTAAAAAATTTTGTTTTTCCCGAATTCTTAAAATATAAAAATTTAAAAAAAATTGTAAAAAAAAAAATCTTAAATCAAATATTCAACGATGCGAATTTCCGTCGCTTCCGGAAAAACTTGAGTTTTTCCTTGTTTTTTTTTTTTGGTAAAAAGACAAAATTTTAAACGTACACAATTCAAACTGGGGCATTGGATGAGCTCACCAATGTGCGATTCAGACTCCGTCGTCGGCAACGTTTCCTATCCCGAATGTGTTCCGCCTGTCGGTCACATCGTCTTCGACGCTTCTTTCGAGTCTGGAAATTTGGGACGAGTCGATGAGGTCACAAATTGTGAATACGATTTATTTATCAGACCTGATACGCTCAATAATAAATATCGAGTTTGGTTTTATTTTGAATGCAAGAATGCGTCGGAGAATCAGGTTTGATCCTTCCTCATTCCGGAAAAGGAATTTTTTTGAAACTTTATTTGTAGTTTGTAGTTTAAAGAAAAAAATTTTTCAGCGCGTGATTTTCAACATTGTGAATTTCTCCAAGCAGCGAACTTTATTTGAAATTGGCATTGCGGCGCCCGTCGTCAAATCAAATGAGCAAAATAGTTGGTGAGCTCTCTCTCTCTCTCTCTCTCTCTCTCTCTCTCTCTCTCTCTCTCTCTCTCACACACACAAAAAACCGTAAGAAGCATTTTTTGTCAGGGCTCGAATCCCGTCACGTCATATTTATTACTATCGAAGTTCTCAACACTCGGATCGTTGGATTTTGTCGTTCGCCTTCATTTTCGACTCATCGTCGCCGATTCGTTTCGCCTACTGTATACCGTACACCTACAGTAATCT